>JAKOGI010001772.1:127500-182413 GCA_029747015.1 Carnegiea gigantea
CAAATGGTTTATCAGAACCTAAGAGTCCAATGGAGATGCAAACTCATGAATTAAAATGACTTATTGATTCACCACTTAGGTCCTGAGTTTGGCTAATATAAGTTACCTACTTTCATTGATTCTTAAGTTTAAGTTACTCGTTATGATTTGCAATATTGTTTTAAGATATGTGATGCACCCATCGGCTCATTTAATTTAGTTTTATTGTGTATGGATAACATATTGGGCTTAGTGCTCATTCTCCCATCTGGTTTGTGATTTAAACATCGTAGGAATGGAGAATCAAGTTGTATTGCAATCAAATGTAAAGGTAGCACAGAAAGGAGTTAATGCTAGTCCAAAAAAATAACTTTCACTCTGGCTCTTGGTGCCCCCTTATGGAATCTTAGAGTTGGTTGAGGTTGTAATGACCAAACTATGAGTCGACCCAGTCCATCAATGTTTTCATGTTTGGCTCATTTGATGTTTTCATGTAGCAAGGAATTATATAAATTTTTGTTAAAACCTTTTAGTTATGATTTACACAGACTTTAACTATGTAATGTATGCTCTAGCATAGTCCATCTTTGGAGTAGTGAATAACAAAATGTTTCAAGGACTTGTTTTCCCATTGCTAATTCTATAAATCTAAGACTTCTAGGTCTAAACTCCATTCTAGAGCAACATATTTGAACTACAAGAAATTTTCATTCAAGTTTCAAGTTCATTTCCACTCGATAAGTTTCAAAAAGGAATAGAACTTTAGCCTTGTCTCTTAAGGAGATGGCGGTAACCTCCGAACTGTACAAAAGTTGTGTTTCTGCCTTATACATTAGTAAGCTCAACTCCTAAGGGAGTAGGATGCTAAGCCTCAATCCTAAAGTCATAGAGCATAAGCTTAATGTAGACCCATCCTTTCAAATCGGCCATCTAAAAGACTAGACACCTAAGGATAGAGTGTAAGGCCGTCATGGTCGGAGAAGTGAAAAAAATTGCTAAGAGATGGATTCATTCAGGAATGCTAATATCCCGAGTAGATCGCCAATATTGTCTTGGTCAAGAAAAACAAATAGAACATAGAGGATGTACAAGGATTTCACTTGCTTAACAATGCTAGCCCTAGAGATAGCTCCTCTAACAAAGGCGAAAGTGGTGCAGGATTGAACATTATCACCCCTTTCAAGGGGCAAACATGAGGATGCTCTCAAGTTCATGTTTAAATCCTCTAACCACTAGGCAGAGTAGGAGGCATTCATTGCCAGAACCAAGCTTTATTACTCCGCTGGGACCAGCACCATGAATGCCTTGTGCAGCTCTCTACTAATGATTAGGTAATTGAAAAATGAATATGAAGCCTAAGACAAAAACATGATTGCCTATCAAAGAAAGGATCCAATGTTTGGAAATTATACACTTGCCTAGTTTAGAGAATAGTCAAGCAGAAGCCCTCTCCAAATTAGCCAATTATTTAATAAAATGGCCAACCTAAGTAAATCCAGTGGGATGTTCTTAAGAAAATAACTGTTAATTCTACCAAGGGCATGCAGCTTGATAGGAGTAGTACTTGGACAAATATGCTCATTAAGCACCTTATCTAATGGGGAACTACCCAAAACAAGAAGGAAGATTAATGCATCTAAAAGAAAGTCAATTAGTGCATACCTTACAGAGGATTCCTCTAGAAGCAAGCTTACCATCACCCCTTCCTCAGGTGTGACCCCTAAAATAGGGAAAAAGATTCTTGAAGAAAGCCATAAAGGTGCTTGAGGGCCACACATTAGTGACAAGGCTCTCATCATACAGACCTTATAAATAGGCTATTATTAGCTATCTCTTTTGGAAGAAACAAGGGAATTAGTTCAAAAATGTGTAAAAGTCCAAAAATTTACTTGTGTTTGAAGGAGCCCAACCACCAAGCTCATCCCAATCACCTCACCTCTTCTCTTCTATATCGGGAAATGGACATCCTTGGTCCTTTTTGTAAAGCTACAGATAACAGAAAATTTCTTCGTCACCATCAACTATTTCACTACGTGAGTTGAACCTCAAGCACTCAGATAACATTAGCAAGTTTACTTAGAAGAATTTTATCACAAGGATTGGCATCCCAAAAGCAACATCCTTGACAAAGACTAATAATTTGACACTGACAAGGTTCTTGAACACTTAGCTCAATATGACTGAAAACCCCTTTTACTATCATGACCCCCCTTAAGCAAGGGAATGACGTGAATATCCAAACAAGATCATCCTTAAAGAGCTAAATAAGAAACCTGATGATGCTAAGTTGTTATTTTTAATTATTACCAAGTCTTGGGGGTCAAGGAACCAACATAGAATCCCTAATGGACTCTGTTTAACCAAAAATTGTGTCATTTTATGCCTTTTTGTTATCTAACATTTGCTCAAAATAAATCATTAAATTAAATATTTAATATATTTTTGTTTATTTTGTAGGAATTGAAAAATTTTGGAGAAAAAAAATAATCCTCAAGGATTGGATCAAGAGAAGAGTAAGGAAATAAGAGAAAAGAAATCCAACCCAATAGTAGCTCCAGCGGCCCAAGCACCTGGCCGGAGCTCTGCTTTGTGGCCTGATAGTGTTTTTTTTCCCCCGTGGCCTAAACGAGTGCCTCTTCCTCCTTCTTCCATTCTCTCAATCACGAGTTTGTCTTTTTGTTCCACCCAGGGCCCTGAGCCGAGCTTGACCATAATTTTCGACCCTCCCTTATTCATTTAATGTAGACCTGATAAATGGGTCATTCAGTTCGGGTTTGGGTTGGATCATGTTTCGGTCGGGTCATGTTCGGGTTAAGTGATATTTCGGGTCACTTTGGTTTGGGTCGAGTATGGTTCGGTTCGGTTTGAATTCGAGTCAATCATTTTTTGGTTAAATACATTCGTCATGCCAAAACAAGTAATTTTGTAGAAAATTTCGGGTCGCGTATGGTTGGGTTCGGGGCAATTCGGGTTTCCAGTCCACTTTTGGGTAAACATACTTCAGGTGTCGGGTCGGGTCGGGTATGGGTTCGGGTTGTTCGATTCAGGTTTCGGGTCTCGGACCAGTTTTTCCAGGTCTAATTTAATGTCACGTGTGCCTTACATGATTCCCAGCTTCCTTCCTCCCTCCTTCTCTTCTCTTTCTTTCATTTCATCCCCAGAAAAGCTCGAAGGCAGAAAACCCTCTGTGTTCTTTTTCAATTGCTTCGCCTCTTCATCTTCGTGTCTCTCACTATCATTAATTCCCATCGTAATAATTCTTCATCATTAGAAGTCATTATTTTTCATCGAGGGACTGCAGAATTGAGCAGTGAAGATGAGCATTGAAATGGAGCAATCACTAAAGTAGTTATAACCTTTGATTGAAGATTAATGGTGATTAGAGGACCTGATTTACAGATATAATTGAAGCAACGGGTGATGGAGGAGGACAGTAAGTACGAGTAGCAATTCTTTGTTTTTCTTTCTCCCTTTTTTCCAGTTTAAGATCGGGTTTAGACCCTCAAATTTTGTTTACTTACTCACAGCTCTATCAAATTTGAGTGTTCATAGGTGAAATTGTTTGAGTTTGGTTCGAGTTTTGACATGTTCCTTTTTGCTTTTCTCTTGAATTTGTGTTTTAGGCTTGAATTTGGAAGGGCTGCCTCAATGAATTTGGGTTGTTCTGTACTTACATCTACTCTGCTATAGCAATTCCCCTTATTTCGTTGTTGTTTGGACTTTGACAGCTTGAGGATTAAAAATTCGTTTGGAGTTAGCAAATGTTACAGGAATTGAAGTTCATTTATGGGTTTATTTGCTTAAGTCGGAACAATTTCAATAAGCAATTGACAAGAATATGAGCAATGGTTTGGCTGGTGGTTTGGTATTAGTGATTTATCTTTCTGTTATTTTTTATTTATCTTTCTGTTTTTAGTTTTTATCTTTAGTTGTTAGTCAAATACGATGATTTAAACTTTAGTTTCATTTGGTCTAAGCTAGTGTTTAGTTTAGTAAAAGTAGTGTTAGTCCTTAATTATCTGTTAGATTAGGCTTTTAGTGACTTAAATTCATAATCCATCCCTGAGGACGACATTTCAAGTGCTACAATGAATAACCGTACACTTGCAAAAATCACAACGGATGCGACTAACACAACTCAATACAACTTGACTGCGACTCAAATCCTAAGGGCTAACATGCATCCCAATGGTAAAAAATTTGAAACTTAGCAACAATTAAAAACAACTCATAGAAGCACAAAGAAGCAAAGCAAGGAGACAACAACAACAATGTACTGATAAAGTATCATGTATATGCTGACAAAGAGTATCATTACCACGAGGATTAATTGTTGGAGAAGCTCCCCAAGGTGTCGGCCATTACCTCAGGTAGTCCCCCTATCAAGCAATTATCGTAATCAGGATGCCCCTAAGAGAAGATTCCTTAAATACAAAGGGGGAGTGTATGTCTCACAATTACCCAATTTGCATCGGGTTTTTAAGAGTTCTAGCTTACATTTTTGGGGATGAACGTGTATTTGTAGTGATTTTATACTCGTTTTTTGCTTTATGCATGGGTTTTGTGTTGTTGATTGAAATTCTAATTCTATCTAAGAGAACCAAGGGTGCCCAGAAAATAGATGGACAAGAAGAGGTCAAGAAATGGCCATGATTTTGCTTAAACCAGCAACAAACAGCCTAGAATCAACTGAACTTATTGTGTAAGAGAGGAACGCAATTGGGTTCTGGGGTCACTTGGTCTGATTTAACAGCAGAGCAGTATTTGTAAGATTTTGGAGCCAACCAGAGGACACTACAGTCAGGCCATGGTGGAGGCACAGATCGTGGTGGTCCTCACGGTCTGTCCGTGGTGGGTCCCTCCGTCCGTGATTTCATAGTTTCTTTGCGGCTGTTTGTTTTCCGAACATTTAATTATGTTTGATAGCGTTAAGATTCATGATAAAATCTCATATTTTACCTCATTCTTCATCCTATCCACCACCCTTTTCAGTATCTATATTATAGTTTGACTCCATTAGAGTGAGAGAAAGCAAGTAGAAGCGAGAGATTCATGATGAAATGAGGATCAAGTTTGCGATTGACACATTCAAGCATGTGTTTGCACTGAGCAATTCTTTCCCTTCTTATCTCTTTTCTCTATTAGATATATTGCTTTCTAGATTAGTTTGTAATTCATGTATTTTGTAGTTTCAAATATTGGGATTTATGTTGAACTTACAATTGAATGTGCTCTTGAGTTGATTGTTTGATCTTTTAAGTTGCTGGGTTCATTTCATCAAGTCTGGAGTTTGAATTGCTTGTAAGAAATTTGATTGCCTTCTTGCTTATATTAGATATTGGACAAAGTACTAAAAGGTGAAATTTCATGTCGTAATCATTAGATTTGACTTGATCACCTGATGCCTTAGGAAAGGATTGCTAATGATAATCGCGTGCCTAATGAACCTAAACTAGTCGAGAATTCATTAGAATATTGATTTGATTTGCGTATTTCACTCTGCCTTGAAAAACGGTTGTGATACTTAGAGTATCAGTCTTGAAATTTTCTAATTAAAGAAAAAGTCTTGATCTATTCTTGAACAGGCTAATTGCTTGATCAGTTGGCAAACATCAAAAAAATGCTTGGAAAACGAATAACCATTAAGAAAATGTGAAACTATGAACAAAGTGACCTACCGCGGGTAGACATGGGGACCATCATGGTCTGTAGCTTCCACCACGGCCTGGCAACGGTGGCCTTTGGTTGGCTTTAAAATCTTGCAAATGCTGCTGCTGCTAAGTTGGAACAAGGGACCCAAGAACCTCATTGGATTCCTCTCTTGCACAACCAATTCTGGCTAGTTCTAGGCTATTTGTGTCAATTCAAGCGAGATCATGGCCGATTTTTGGCCTCTTACTTCTTGTCCATCTATTTTGCAGGCACGCTCGAGCTCTGTTAGCTAGAATCCGTAGAATTTCAATCAACATAAAACCTAAGCATAAAGCAGAAATGAGCATAAAATCACTAAAATGTACTATCATCCCCCCAATGCAAGCATAACCTCTTAAAAATCCTATGCCGATTGGACACTTATCAATTGAGGACCCCTAGGGAAAAAATATGACCCCTATGGGAGACATTCAAGTGACATCTAATTGACAATCAAAGTGAATATCCCTAGGGGAAAAGTATGACCCCTACGACCCGCCCTTAAAAGAAGACCTTTTGAAAAAAATATATGACCCCTTGTATATGATCCCTAAGGGATCCTATTAATATGAAGACCCTATAGGAAAATTATATCGCTACTAATATACGACCTAGGGGAAATCATTCAAGTGAAATCAAAGTGAAGACCCTTAGGGGGTAAATATATGACCTCTGGGTGGCACTACTCAAGTGAAGACCATTAGAGGGGGTAAATATTATGACCTTAGCATATGACCCCTAAGAAATACCTTTCAAGTGAAGATTAAGTGAAGACTCTTACAAGAAAAATATATGACCCCTAGCATATGACACCTAGAGCACGCCGTCCAATGGAGACCCCTAAGGGGAGAAACATACAACACCTAATGTGTGACCCTTAGAAAACATCATTCAATGTGAAGACCTCTAAGGGAAAAAATAAATAGCCCAAACATATGACCCCTAGGGCACTTATTCAAGTGAAGAATCATAAGGAATTGAAAACCACCCATCGCTAGAACTACAAGGAATTGAAGAACTTCAAGGATGATGTTAAAAATTGAAAAGCAGGAGCATAAATGCCAGAAACATCCCAATAATTTCATCACTAAAACTACAAGGAATTGAGGAACTTCAAGGATGATGTTAAAAATTGAAAAGCATGAGCATAGATGCCAGATAAACATCCCAACAAAGACCCAAGGAAGTTGAAAGGATCAGTAGAATACCTAAATATGAATGCCTACATCAACAACTCCACTCATTAGCTTTCTCTCTCTATAATTTGGAGAGTAATAATTTGGGATTAGTAAAAATGAGTCCCATGGAGAGCTTTTTTAGGTCAAGAAAATGAAAATTTTACCCAAGAAGAAGTCTCAAAACAACAAATTTCAAAAATTCCAATTTTCAAATTCAAAGAATGGGGAGAAACTACAAAATGATGAGGAGCAGGTAGGGTTTAGAACGGTCAAGTTTTTAACAATGGAGGAAAGGAAGGAGGTAGGGTTGAGGGGTTGAGTGTGGGGAAGGGTTTACTAGGGGAGGGAGGAAGGTATAAGGGTCAGGTTTTAGGGGAAGGGGTTAGGTTTTGAAGGGTAAGGGTTGGTATTTTGGGAGAAGGGGGCGGGTTTTAGTGAGAAAGGGGGAAAAGGGTGTAGCTTAGGCATTTAGAAGTGTTGGGTATTTGGGGGAGGTCGTTGGGGAACCAAAAACAACAGAAAAGATAGAGAGATAAAATTATGAGTTTGTAAATTAGGTATTATTTTGGGTCCTTATGGGGATTTTTTATTTAAAGAGTTAGGAGTAGGTCTTTAGAGTTTAGGAGTCAGGTTCTCACCTTCTACTCCTCCTCATGCAAAACAAGATCTTTTAAGAGATCCATTGCACCGCTTCAAACATGCAACCTACCTAAAATAATGTTGAGACTCACACAAGCACTATAAATAATTGACAAAAGATGAACATCTATTGCTCGTTTATGGGCATTAAGCTATAAGAGTATGCACCTTTAGCTCAACGGGGCTAAAGCGCCGTATGTTCCTTATCCTAAGGCATCGTACCTAGGAGCATTCACCTTTAGCCTTACGAGGCTAATGTGTTGCATCTTTCTCTCCCCCATAAGGCATTGTATCCTAAGCTGAATGCACATTTAGCTCCACAGAGCTAAAGCGCCGCACCTTCCTTACTTCTCCAGAGTTTACACTAGAAGCATGCACCTTTAGCCCCATGGGCCTAAAACATCGTACATTCCTTGCTCCTCCTAGGGCGTCGTACCCTAAGAGCATGCATCTTTAGCCCTATGGTGCTCAAATGTTGCATCTTTCTCGCTCCTATAGAATATCGTACCCTAGAAGCACACACCTTTAGCCATATAGGGCTAAAGCGTTGCATCTTCTTTGCTCCCCCAGGCTGAGGAGCACACACCTTTAGCACTAGGCTGAAGCTTTGCATAGTTCTTGCTCTCCTAAGGTCTCATAGCCTAGTAAAATGCACTTTTAGGCCCATGGGGCTAAAACCTTGCATCTTCCTCGCTACTCTAGAGTATCATACCCTATAAGCATATGTCTTTAGCCCTAGGGGGCCAAAGCATCACACCTTCATATCTCCACCAAGGCATCATACCCTACAAGGACGCACTTGTAGCCCCATAAGGCTAAAGCATCCCCAAGAGTGTCCTACCATATAATCATGCAACTTTATCCCCACGAGGCCGAAGCGCTTAACATTTTTCACTCTCCAGGGCATCACACCCTAGAGGCATGCACTTTTAGCTCCTTAGGGATAAAGCATCACACTTTTCTTTCTTCTCTAGGGCGTTATACCCACGGAGCATGCATCTTTAGCGCCACGAAGTTAAAGCATTGCACTGTCCTCGCTTCCCTAGGCATCACACCCAGGAGCATGCATCTTTAGTCCCACTGGGCTAAAACGTTGCACCTTTCTAGCTCTACGGGTATTGTACCCTACAAGCATGCACCTTCAACCCTATAGGGCTAAAGTATCACACATTTCTTACTCCTCCAAGGTGTCGTACCCTAGAAGCATGCACCTTTTACCCTATGGGGCTAAAGTGCCCCATTTTCTACCTCCTCCAAGGGTGTTGCACCTTGAGGGGTCACTAGGGACAATCATGCACAAGACACGGAGTCAAATGGATAGGCAAAGAGAGCTCACAAGAAGTTCATTTCATTCGCTTAGAAATTTTGTTACAAATTATGAGCGCAATTAATGCTGCCTCCTTGCTATAAGCATACTACAATGAGCTAAGGCACTTAAAGTCATAGCATCATATCAAGTTACTATAAGTCAAGTTGCTTGAAGGCTAATACGGCCTCACTTCTTCCCAGCAAGCAGACCATCTCAGCAGTGAGGGATCACTAAACTCACACTTAAGCTAGCCCTATTATCCCACTTCTTTGTCCTTAGGTGGGCCTCCCATTTAGTGAGGGCTAGGAGAATTTCCCATGCCCAAAGTTGAGCCTTCACCTCATGACACTAGATGAACAAGTCACGGTGGGCATTTAACCAAGCCTTAACTCCACACCACCTTCCATTGTCCACATCATTTGCCAAAGAACAAGTAGTAGCTTTATCAATAAAGCTCAAGCGCAGGGAACTGCTCAGGATGTTGTCATAAAAGAAAACTTAAGGTATGAGAAGTTTTAAAATGGTGAGTAGCTGCCTGGAGCTGAGCTTATCGAAGTAAAGGAAAAACCTCTGATAGTCTTCACAAAAATGTTATAGAGGAGAATTTGATCTTATTTTCACCAACAAATAAGAACACACAAGCAATGAGCGAACTCTAAACTCCTACATTGTCCCCTATATGTACACAAATGTCATGTACGTATTAACTCCATGTTCGACCTACCCGTTGGTAGCTACATGTAGGTGAAATGTTTGGGGCTACTTGATTTTGAAAAAACTATCTACATAAGCTAAATCATCCTCCACATAAGTATAAGTCAACTAAGTAACCTACACTTGGTTAAAACCCTAAAGCCCAAAGGCAAAAGGATCATTCCCCCTCCAACTAGGGTAATCGTGGTATAATTACCATACTACCCTTGTTACTGTGCCTATATATATGTACTTACCAAGGCATTAGGTCCTAAGCCATAATAAGCTAACAAGCTATCATATAACAATCATATACACATCTCAAGGAATCCATTCCTTTTCTCTCTAAAGATCACACATTTTGCCACTAAGGGTTGCATCTTCATAATTTCAATCTTTGTTATTTACCATATTAATGATCTTTATTAGATTATAACTTGAGCATCAGAGGGACTTTTTCTGCGAACCACCCCCTGGATATCATCTTTTGTGCAGGCCAGGGGAAGCACACATGAGGAGCATTGAGGGGCTCAAAAAGTTGTCATGGCATAATCCCAATCTTCCATATCATCATTCCTTATTTTCTTTGGGAACAAGTATCTCTTGACTTAGGTAGGTCTAGTGTTTGGATTGAGCTAAAGCTTCCTCAGTAGATATGAGCGCATCACTTTATTTAACATGGCAACCTTTTTCAAATTTACAATGTTGTGGACTTTGTTGCATTCTTCTAAATGTGTCTAACTATCTTAGCTACATAAAGCGATGTACTACAAACCTTTATGAAGCATTTTTTGTCTTGTGAGCAAGCTAACAACCATTTTTTGAGGAGACCATGTAGGCTACTCATGTCATATCTTGACAACCATTTCTAATTAAATGTACCAACAATTTTTACCTAACTTTCAGTATCCAAAGT
Organism: Carnegiea gigantea; assembly: GCA_029747015.1. Taxonomy (NCBI): domain Eukaryota; kingdom Viridiplantae; phylum Streptophyta; class Magnoliopsida; order Caryophyllales; family Cactaceae; genus Carnegiea; species Carnegiea gigantea. The sequence goes on from JAKOGI010001772.1 coordinate 137,906, forward strand.
TTTAAAAGTTCTGCGAGACTTAACTAACAATGTTATTTATACATTTGTATGATTGAACAAATTTACAATTTTTTAAACATGATTATTGGGCTTGGCATTTCCTTATCTGGTTCACCGACTATACTAAGTGATTATTTAAGTGTAATCTACTTGACTTCAAATCCCCTTTTTCATGATAAGTAAGCGCATCAAAATTAATTACGGCTTTATTCAAGAGTGCGTTAATGAGGTGACTTTAGATCGTGCAAATACAAACCAAACACTAATTAGCTTGCTAACATTTTCACCAGCTTTTGGTACGACTCACTTGGGCCTTGTTTAGCAAACAATTGTTAGCTATCTATATTAGTTGTTAACTGTTGGTTGTTTGCATTAACTATTTATGTTAGCCATTTGTAGAAAAACTGTTTGGTAAAGTTAATTCTTTCTAAGAAAAATGTTTGGTGAAATTTGTTTATATCCTTATCTCTAAATTGCTTTCTAATAGAATATATTTTTTATTTATGGTCATCTTATTTTCTTTTTAAAAAGAATTAAACTTGCGTCATATGTATAAATTAAATTCATTTGTGATCACCAAATAAATAAATAAAAAATTCCTTCGTTCATGAGACTTTTCTTTCTTACTAATTCTACATACCTTATGAATCATTTATCTTACTTCTTTTCAAGTTGTACTTATGTAAATGATGTCTATGTCTTATAACATCATTTTGTTATTTATAGATTTTTTTCAGTTATGAATCAAACTTGAAATTTATATGAATTTCTAATGACATTATCTTCACTAGATTTAATTCGTATAAAACAAAAGGGGTATTTAGTAGCAACAGCTTTTGAGAGAAAAACAAAACCAAACAATCGGAACGGGAATTGAATCTTCATTAGATTCAAATGTTACTATTTTGCATTAATTCGAAGCTCATTGTCTACATAATCGAAAGGGGATTGAATATTCTAAGGTGTAAATATCAAACGTTCATAAAGGTGTATGCTAAAAGAACCAAATAAGCTTGATATAATACACTAACAAAATTAGAAAATCTACACCAAAAAGTATACTACTTAGTTATTAAAAAAAAAAGCAAATAGCGAAAGAGACAGTGCAACTTTAATTGTTCGTTTTTTTCCCAAAAAATTTGAAAGAAAGACCCCTACTCTTATTAGTCCTCAAGATCTATTTGGATTCAAATGCATACAAGCTTTCAAGCAACACTTTATGGTATTACATGCACTTTCTATTTCATAAAATAATATTATATAAATATAATTTAATGGCAAGTAGTGTAATTTTTTTTTTAATTCTTGGGCATATGTGTCACTTTTACAAAAAAAATTAGAAAGGCTAATAGAAATAGTCTTTTCAAAAATAGCTGTTTGAAGCTAAACAGCTGTTTCAAACAAGTATTTTACTAAACACTTATTTAACTATTTGACTCGGTCAAAACAAGTAAAACATCCCCAAACAGCTATTTTTTTCCAAAAAACTGTTGTTAGAAAACAACCCCTTGGTCTTGTTTCTTACATGCTCAACGTTTGTTTTTGTCTTATATTTCCTTAAACTAGTTCTACTGTAACCAAGTAGTATACATGTTTTCACTTGTACTCACTCTTTCTCTTATTTGTTGGGAGTTTTTGTTCATATAAAATCTTTATATGTGTCACCCCCAATTTTTTTTTTTTTTAGTTGTCAAAGTTTTGAGGTAACAAGAAGTTTGTGTTGTAGTATAGCCCACGAAATCAAAACAAAAGAAACCACATTATTAAAATATTAGAACTACTGCCCTTGAGATGTAAGGGTTGAGTTAAACAATTTGCAATGTCTATGATTATAAGTAATTAATCAACAACGTTGTTTTAATTTATTTTATTAGTTAAAAAAATTTATCTATTAATTTTTTTGGTTTATGCATATGTCATGCATATTTCAATATGCGAGTCGATGTGTATTAATTATACTAATATAAACCCATGCTATGCATAATGCATTTAATCCTAAAATTTTTTTTAAAGAAATATTGTACTTCTAATTTTTTATTTGGTTTGAAACTAAATATATAACAATAACTCCTTAAAATGATATTTTAAATTTTGGTGTCGCAATGTGTATATGATTTGTACATTTAGAAAAGAAATATTAACATAAATAATACATTTTACTTGGAGTATGACATAACCAAATTGCTCAAATTTTGTCATTTTACTTGCAGTAGGACATACATACATACTTACAAAATTTTCTATTGAAAAAATAAAAGGATAACAACTTCATATATACAATTGAGACTAATAATTTGGAAAACCTACAATGACAAAAGATAGTGTTTATACACCATTAATACAATCTACAATGACCCCTGTAATACCGGATGCAAGCACTCCAAGGTTAGATTATTATAAGCTATTTTTAAAGATTGGATTATTGGCATTCAAACTCGCAAAGTTTGGATTATTCACGTCCAAATCAGCCCTAAAAGATATGATCCAATTATATCTTATGATAATAAATAATGAATTGAAAAGAGGGTATGAATTATATTATCATCATGACAAATGCCATGATAAGTTGCATGAAAATTTCAATATATGTAAATTTTGAGACTAATAAATTTCTTGCAAGTCCTATACAAATTTCTTAAATAGAGTAAGGGAAATTTACGCAGCTAAAATTGCACAGTATTTTTATCTTTTAAAGTTAAAATTCAAGCATATTTTATTGCTAAAGTGTTCATTGATACATAAGACTTGATAGTTCAGCAAAAACACCCTTCCAAAACCGATGGACATTAGATGGGATGGTCATACTAAGTGCTTTGGCATATAGAGCGCCCCCCCCCCCCCTTTTTAATATGAGACAAATTACAAATTCAATGTGTATTACTTAGAAACCAAAGATGATTACTATTTTCTAGAAAACATTCAATAAGGAGAAAACATCCAATCTTTTTCCCAGATTAATCTTATCCAAGAGTTTGCTTCATGCTAGCTTCAGACCAAATCAAGACACCTTCACTTTAGCCACTTGAGGGGACCGAATATAAATTATAATTTTTCTACTATATGAGCGTCATGATTTGGTGATACCTTATTACATCATGTATAGAACTAAATAGTCTTATAAACAAAGTTTTTTTTATAACATGATCAACATTAGACTATGGCAATTCACGTATTAAAAAGATGCTGAAGAGAGTTATCAAACCAATGAAAAACTTAGGAACATATTTATAAGACTTGCTTGCCAAATTCGATATCTTCTTTTTCCCCACGCACAGAAACTTTCAAGAGTCTTGTCTCTAGTATCAAGTAACAAAATTACATAAGTGCATAAAGAGGTATACTTAATGTACACCAGGTTTTTTTCGATCATTAATTGAGCAAAACTTGAAATACAGAAATAAATGCATAAAAGATAACTTCTATAAACAGCTAAAATCTACCGCTAAACTATAAAATCTGCCATTACAACATAACACTTTGCAAATTTAATTTGGTTCAATCTCCACCTTATAGAGCTAGCAAATATGTTTATGTCAAACACTAGGGCCAACAAAAGGGCTATTCACCTGTCACACTCTTAAGCCATGATTACTTGTCTAATCTCATCAACCTGCCTCGTGATAATTTTTAAAAAGCTAACCAATATCCTAGGTTTAAGTTGTGTCTTCATTATAGAAATTTGAGCCTCGTGTCCTCTGACAAACTGACTTCAAAGCAAGGGTCTTCCTAAGCTAAAAAGACTTTACTTATTGTGACTTTGATATTTCTTTTGTTGCACTTGTACTCAAGATTCTATGTCAACAGCCTCGGTGGGTGTCTACAGCTTTATAGTTCATTGCAAGAAGCTCATCTTCAAGAGCCTAACACTTGATTGAAACCTCTGCATACAAAGATCTTTCCTTTTGAACCAACTCCGGTCCTCCTTAGAAGAACCAACTATAGCAAGCAGAAGTCTAATCATACATGACTTTAAGCTGGGACTCCACCTCTGACCTTCTTGCATTGGCATCCTTAATCATTTGTATTCCCGATTATTTAGCTTTGCTTGTGTGATCTAAACTAATTTTGACACTTCCTCAAAAATTCGTATTCTTGTATACATCATAGTTGAGATGACACAGTAGGAGACTGATAAGCAATGAGATGATTTTTTGAAAAGGCAAATAAAGATTATCAAAGCACGATCAACCCTTGTCAATGTTCACATATGAAGCCATCAAATGAACCAGATGACAAACTCCAGCTTTTAACCCCCCTGGAGTCTTTGATTCTTTGAATGAAAGGGGTCTGATTGCATATTAGGCTAGGTAGGATGAAATCAATGACGAAGTAATTAAACAAAAATAAAAGGTCTAAATACACATTTGCATGAAATTTTATTTTACACATAAGAAAATAGCCATATTTCTTAGACTCCAAATCAATGCCATAGGAAAAAAAAAAAAAAAAATACAATCTTCATATTTGAGTTAACCTGAAATTGCTATACAATTGATATCTTTGAACTAAAGTAAGATCTTATAAAAATTTCGGCAATAATATTACTTACCACCTCATGTTTTCGATTTCAAAACTAAAATTACAACCTTTAGTTTATCAAAATAAGAGGTTCACCTTCTCCATTTCATGTCTAAACATGAAGAGCAATAAGCAAAACTAGAATAGAGAAAAGTAAACAAATAGTATGGTGTGTAGAGAAATTGTGGAAGATATGCAAAAGACACTGACAACAAAGGGGTATCCTCACCTGGATTCCATAAGTAAGATTTGAGAAGAGCATCCACTTGCATAGTAGATCCCAAAATGTGAATGTTATGGCAAATATAAAGTCGTCCATCAAAGCTACTGAACTGTGCTCAAAGCTAAGAAGAGGAAATTGAGAATCAGAAAGATGTCATTAAATCATGAATCCATACTAACTAAAATTTTTTTTGAACCCAAGTCAATATTATGTAAAAAGGTTACAACCCAAAAAAAAAAAAATGCACATGCATCAGATGATTAGCATAGAACATCTTTCAATGACATGTTGCCTAAAATCTCGTTCAATTCCCCCCTCCCAAAAGAAAGGATCAAAATGAAGAAGAAGAAGATGATGTTCAATCATGGAAGAGAGAATTGTGCGTAGTTTATCGAACGAGCATTCCGATCTCAATGTTAGGCAGGGTAGTTTACAAGGGGGTGGGATGAGAGAATCATGCATGGCCGCGGACAATTAATTGAGAGACTTGGGATGACACTCTGAAAGGAAACTGAAAAGTAAAAAATCCACTTTTTTATTTTAATAAATAATAAATATTTTGATTCAACCAATGGCTACAATTTAATAAATTAGCAATTGTTACACAATGAAGTTCCACAAGTCACTCCTTGGCTATCTTTTGACGATTATCCAAAGATTATTGTTATGTATGTTATAGATATTATGGATATAGGGTAGATTATATATAGACAGATTTTTTTTCAATTAATTTATTTTTTTATAAATCCAACGGTAATTATTAAAAACAATCTCAGTCTAATGGTTGAAAGACTCTAATTTTTTAGAATTTAGATACATAGTAGGACCCATAAAATTGGTATGATATATAGATATAGATTATAGATATTATGGATATAGACAAATTATAGATAGACAAATTTTTTAGAACTAACTTGATTGTTTTTTATAAATCCAACGTTGATTATTAAAAACAATCTCAATCTAATGGTTGAAAAACTCTTCACTTTTTAGATTTTAGATAAATAGTATGACCCACAAGATTGTTATTATATAGATTGTATAGATAAGATATAGATTATAGATATAATGGATATAGATAGATTATAGATAGATAGAATTTTTAAAATTAATTTTTTTAATAAATCCAACAGTAATTATTAAAAACAATCTCAATCTAATGGTTGAAAAACTCTAACTTTTGAGAATTTAGATAAACAATAGGACCCACAGGATTGCTATTATGTATTATATATAGATATATAGATATAGATACATATAGATATATAAATATATAGATATAGATTCTAAATAATTGATTAGATAGAAGATGAAAAGTCTTGGCTATAATATAAATTTTTAGAAAAAATATGTATGCATTCTGAAAGATAAAATGAACTAAATATAGCTAATATCCTAACTAATAAAATTATGGCACTTGACAAAAACATATAAAATCCCTCAATTTTAAATATAGTTATGTAGATAGATTAATATATAGATAACCCCATATTGAATCTTCTTACTGAATGAAACAAATAAATGATCAATGATTGATAATTCACTATGTTACAGGTAGTTAAATAAAAGAAGTTTATCTTGAGTGGAATTAAATCATCAAAACAAATTACGAGGTATATGAAAATAAGTCGTCGAGTAATAAAAGATGATAAAAATGTAGATATTATAAAACAATCTCTTGAGAACTCATGGGACTACATTATAGAATAACTGATAAAACAAAACTTACGGATGGTTTTTGGAAGTCAAATTTATTGAACCAGATCTTAACGAAAAATTAAATTAAACTAAGTTATAAATTATTGTAAGGGAAAATTGAAGTCCATGTAATCATAAAGTAGCAAATCACCACTGCAAGATAACAAATCTGATGTAGAATTAGGTAAATTGCAGAAGGGCAAATTGGGAAGCAACTGACTTGAAGGAGAGGTCGATGTTGGATCAAAAAATTGGGTTTCCACATAAGAATTCAATCTCCCATTGACAACATCCCCTACATTGCTATTGCAACAATTCTCCTCTGTTATCACTGATGATGAATCGTTATCGTCGCTGCTATTATTGCTGTTGTTACTTAGGGTCTCAATCTTAACCACAGCTTCATATTTGTCATTTTCCGAAGGATTACAGTCCTTAGTTCGCATGTGAGACTCACTGGTTCTAACCTTCTTGTAGTCGGAGGTCACATTATGGTCAGTGGGTTGCTCAGATGGGGACATACCAGTGAGCTTTTGGACTAGGGACATGAAGTCCTTTGGATTGGTGTGGATGGTCTTAGGAGAATGTGTGTAGATTATCAAAGGAGGCCGCTGTTGGCTAGGCTTAGGAGCCATGGTGGTTCCAACAGAGGACATTGATCCCGGAATTGATGTCATGGAGGAGGATTTCTTGATCGTGTGCGAGTCTTTATGGATCTTCAATGGCCAAGGAGTGGAATTCATGTCTTTGTATCCATTGTCGTCTTCGTTGGTATTATTATTACTCCCATTTTGCTTCATTGGGGGCAGTGGTGGTAGTGCGTGGTTGTGGTGATGGTGTTGTCCGGATGGTTCAGAACTGTATGTTTCAGCAAACTAAACTAATGAGGAAAGGATATGCATAATTTGAGATGACAACGATGGATATTATTAATGGTTTACTTGTGTTTAATTTAAGTGGTAGAGTTTTGTTGCGTTGGCTTTGATCATTTGAAGGAAGTGCGTATGGTATTTATAGGTAACTAATGAGGAGTCCATAATGAACGAAGTTCTACAAAATGTGGGGGGGGGGGGGGGGGGGGAACTCAAGTGAGAGATTTTAGGATAAAGGAGGGCGTGGCAACAAAGAAGAGTGGCTGTTATGAAATACAAAAGTAGTTTGAGAGGTTCCCGGAGATAAGTTGGTGGGTAGGTCCCACATGTTGTTCTCCCATATTTTGTAGATTGGTGGCCGATAACAACAATGTTATTTATAGAAGAATTCCGATCAAAAAAACAAATTGTAGAAGAATTAAATGAAAGAATGATAATCAACAGATGGAGTTTTGTGCCTTCGATTTCTTCATTCATGGACAACCAACCAAAAAAAGGGGGGAAAAAAAAATATCATCATTCAGGGGCAACAATATGATGCTAAGTTGCCGTTTTGGGTAGGAATGCAGTTGTAGGACTCCTAATGCTACATAGAGTGATAGCCAAGATTGAATTAAGTTCAGATAATCATATAGAAGCTTATTGCTGAATTGTTAATGGGATCTATATCAATTTTTTATGTTAGCCATGATACAAGTATGCGACACCGTACGTATTTACAGAAGTATTAGCAAAACTATACTCCTATTTGGTTTAAAATACCTTCAAAACGTTTTTTAAAGAGGGGTGATTTCATATGATCAGTCATATAACAAATCTAGAACTTCTGTTTTGAGAGGTTCGTTTTCAATAACTCATTTGTTAAAAGTGTATGAGTTAGACGCTCGAAGCGTTCATATAATTAATGATGTCAAGAAAAGTCTCTCATATTATATGTGAGTGAAAATACACTATAAAAACTTGTGATGACGACGATGTTAGTCATTAATTTGACAATTTTTATATTTTGCAGGTTAGAGACAAAGTCAGTGCGTTCATATTGCATCTTCGATAAAGAACAAGCAACAACATGCTTGCTATGCGAAATCTCTCAGTATATATAATAGACTAGAGTATCATTCTTCTCTTTAAGTTAAACAGATATTGCATGTAACTCCAACATTAAAATTCACACAGCATATATTGAAAATTCCACTAATCGATACAGAGTTTTTTGGCAAAACATTTTAAGGATTCTTGATGTATACTTTGAGGGTTCGTTTGCATTTAGCAAGTCATATTTCATGCCGGATTTTATTTTTATTTATTTGTCATAACTATAACACGACACTTAAACTGGAATTATTGACTTTTAGGTACCCTAAGATTTAATGCATTAATTTTTATGACCTTAATATTTTGAATTTATTTTTAAATACCCTCCCTTACAAATTCCTTATAAATTATAATCCAACTGTAAAATTAGAGTCCTTTTTGTTTTTTTCCTTTCGAAGTAAAACCCAAAACTATCTTTCATTATTGAATAGTCTATTAGTAGGATTGTTTGTACTTAAAGAAGAGGGGTTGGAGTTTTTTTAAAGCAAAAAAGGACAATAGTAAGATTATTTTTATAACGTCAGGACTGAATTGTAAGGAATACATAAGTGATGATACTCAAAAATAAATTCAAAAATGTCAAGGTCATAAAAATTAATGTATCAAATCTCAAGATACCTAAAAGTCAACAATTCTCAAAATTGTCACCCTTTTGTTAATAGACCTAGCTCTCCAATTTTGCTCTCCTAGCCATCAACAACAATAAATCATCCCAGAATAACACTAATTAGATAAACAACTCAAAGCATATCATGTTCCAAAATATATTTGCAAGCACTTGAACATACATGAGAAAAACAAGAGCACATAAAAGCACACTAAAATATACCTATGGATTGCTTCAAAACACCCGTGTCAGTTCATATTCGTACGCCTGCACGCATACACTAACAATGTCACACTCTAGGAACGAATGCGCTATATGCATTGAAGACCAGACAACAAGAATATACCACCTCCAGTACAATCCTTCCTTGACTACTCTCCATATGCTTGACCGCATAAATATGGCACCAGCTGAAAGTACAAAGACACGTAGCTGACATTTCAAAACCACCAGCATATCATGTGCGCCGAAGACAGACAAAACGCTTTCCTCGTGGTCTTTCATATGCAATCAGCACCGTTAATTGCATTAGATCATGACTGACAAAATGCAATGATCTTACATTGGAACGATCGACCCACCAGCTTTCATTTTGATTATGGGAAGAAGCAGGGGATTTCTGTAAATTTTGCTGAAGATATGCTGGCTCTAAATGTGGTCCAAGTCACCTCACAACCATGCCCATGTTCACAAATGACAGTATCTATGCTGCAGTGAGGCATTTCAACGTCAAACATAAATGAAGTAGCTAATTCGTGCTCTAACTGGAAGTACCCAATTACTCAGGCCTTCTCCAGAATTGTTCCTCGTACTGTGATAATGCCTCTCTGACTCGCTCAGCACCACATACGAGGCAGCTAATGTTTCTTCCGAAGTTAAGGAAGTCACACCTATCATAGAAACACACATAATTATAGCTTCACAGTTAGAGTACCTAGGTTGGGTTCTTTTCACTTTACTTTTTTCTTTGGGTTGTTTTGGCAGGGGGAGGTGGAGGAGGGGGTCTTACTTTGGGCACTCCCATTCTCCAGGTCTTAGATTCCTTGGAGGACGAGGCTCCTTGCATTGAAAACAGTTCTATGATAGGGTACCTGTGACAGCATATCAATTATCCCCTGTTAGGATTAATATCAGAGTAACAGTATAGCGGAAGCGATAGGATGCAATAGAAAATCAGAAATTCAATCAACAATACAACAGAATAATAGGAAGAGAACAAGAACACAGGAATTTAACGTGGAAAACCCAATGTGGAAAAAACCACGGACGGCGACAGTACCAAAACAATGCATTATGAGCAGGAAAGTACACCACGATCACAATCACCTCAGTGATTCGATCTGAGAGCAGACTTACAATCTCTCTCTATGTAATCTCTCGCAAACTACTTTTACCTCTCAATGTGTTTATGAGTAATGAAGTATTTTAGAACCTAGGCCTGACCTTCCTTTTATAGGGCCTGAAAAATAGGGTTTTCTCCCCCTTGGAAAAGCCCTAACTGCCGCAGAGAAAACACCCTCAACGCCAAATCCTAGCCGCCAAAACAAGGCGGCAAAAAATTGGCCGGGGCACGACCGTGCCACGTGGCACGGCACCCCCGTGCCACTTTGCTGTTTGCTCCGTCTTCGGCTCTTCGTCTTGGCACGCCCATGTCTGTGCAGCATGGGCTCCCCGTGTCGATACTCGAGATTTTGGGTCATAAAACCCAACAATCTCCACCTTGGACCAAAATCTCCAATCTTCAACTTTCCGTCGCCGTCGTCTCACCCCAAAGGGTGATGCCCCCTATGGGGCTATGCCCCGCAGGGCCCTCAGTGGCTGTGAACGCCTACTAAGTCCAAGCAATGCTCGAACTTAGCTATAGGTAGAGGCTTGGTCAACATGTCAGCAGGATTTTCTGAAGTGTGCACCTTTTTCACCACTATCTCTCCTGCAGCAACCGTGTCTCGCACGTAGTGGTACTTTACGCTGATATGCTTGGTCTTCGAGTGATAGGCATCATTTTTGGTCAGATGTATGACACTCTGACTATCAGAATATACCACAGTGGTAGATTGTGGTATTCCAAGTTCAGTTACCAGTCCTCTCAGCCAGGTAGCTTCCTTCACCCCTTCAGTAGCAGCAATATATTCAGCCTCTGTAGTAGACAAGGCTGCAATAGATTGCAGTAATGCTCTCCAGGAGATAGCACCCCCACACATGGTAAAGATGTACCCAGATATGGATCTTCTCCTATCCAAGTCCCCAACATAATCAGAGTCAACAAAGCCTGTTACATCAGACGTAACAGCTTTGTTTCTATCAAACACCAACCCCTTCCCTGCAGTACCCTTCAGATATCGAAGGATCCATTTTACAGCCTCCCAATGATCGTTCCCAAGATTATACATATATCTACTTATTACATTTACAGCATGTGATAAGTCAGGTCTAGTGCAAACCATAGCATACATTAAGCTCCCTACAGCACTAGAATAAGGTACCTTAGACATTCTACTGATGTCTTCCTCTGTTTACGAACAGCATTCCGCAGACAGTCTAAAGTGTGCAGCAAGTGGAGTAGATACTACCTTGCAGTCCCCCATGTTGAATCTACTCAGTACTTTCTCAACGTACCTTTCTTGAGATAAGTATAGTTTACCTCCCTTCCGATCCCTGTGGATCTCCATGCCTAGTATTTTCTTTGCGGCAACCAAGTCTTTCATCTCAAACTCTTTACTGAGTTGAGATTTCAGCATGCTAATTAAACTTTTATCTTTAGAGGCAATTAGCATATCATCAACATACAGCAATAGATATATAAAAGTCCCATCACCATACTGTCTGAAGTACACACAATTATCATATCTACTGCGTATATACCCTTTATCAATCATAAACGTATCAAAACGTTTATACCACTGCCTAGGAGCTTGTTTGAGTCCATACAAGGACTTCTTCAACTTACACACCAGATGTTCCTTTCCAGGAACAGTGAACCCTTCAGGCTGCCTCATGTAAATCTCCTCTTCTAGCTCTCCATGCAGGAAGGCTGTTTTTACATCTAACTGCTCCAACTCCAAGTCAAATAGTGTAACAAAAGAAAGAAGTAATCGAATGGAGGTATGTCTAACAACAGGGGAGAAAACCTCATTGTAATCAATACCTTCCCGTTGGTTGCAACTACGAACAACCAACCGTGCCTTCCATCTTGCATCCTCAACCCCAGGAATTCCCTCTTTCTTCTTGTAAATCCACTTAGCAGTTAAGGCTCTTCGGCCTTTAGGCAGGTCACACAGTTCCCAGGTTATGTTCTTCTGCAGACTTTCCATCTCTTCTTGCATAGCCAGCATCCAATTAGGTGAACTCGGGCAGGTGATTGCTTCAGTGTAGTTTGAAGGTTCAACACCTTCAGGCACTTCCTCTGCAACTGAAAGTGCGTATGCTAGTAGTCCCTCATCATCATTGTACCGGGCAGGTCTCCTGATCTCCCTTCGAGGACGATCACGAGCTATAAAATGCTCAACCTCCACCTGAGGTTGATCAGAACTGAATGTCCCAGGCTCAGTAACCTGGGCTTCCCTATTGGGCTCCTCAGCAGCTCCACCTTGAGCTGCAATGGTCTCCACCTCCACCTCCATAGTGGTATCTTCCTAATTACCTGCATCAGTAGAAGGAACAACAGAATCCTTTCCAGAAGACAATATAACAGTCTCATTGAAAGTAACATCTCTATTTTGTATTACTTTCTTAGACCCAGGGCACCACATGCGATACCCCTTGGATTCAGAAGCATATCCCATAAACATGCATTTAACAGCTCTGGGGGCTAATTTCCCATCATTTACATGGGCATATACAGGACATCCAAATATTCTAAGATTAGAATAGTCAACAGGATTACCTGACCATACTTCTTCTGAAATCTGAAAATCAATGGAGGAATGTGGTGAACGATTCACCAAGTAGCAGGCTGTAGAGATGGCCTCAGCCCAGAATGCTTTGCGATTCCAAAGTCCAGCATTTGAAAGCATACACCGTGCTTTCTCCAAGAGTGTTCTGTTGATTCGTTCTGCAACCCCATTCTGTTGTGGTTTCCCAGCCAAAGTCTTGTGCCTGGCTATGCCGTTTACTGTGCAGAACTCCTCAAACTCTGATTCATCAAACTCCAGGCCATTGTCAGTCCTGAGTTTCTTGATCTTTCTCCCAGTCTGGTTCTCAACCAGAGCTTAAAACTTCTTAAACATAGAAAAGGTCTCATTTTTATGTCTTAAGAAGTAAACCCAAACCTTATGTGAGAAATCATCAACAAATGTCAACATGTAACGCTTACCCCCAAAAGAAGGTTCCTTTAAGGGACCCCACAGGTCAGAATGGATATAATCTAGGGTCCCCTGAGTACAGTGTGTTGCTTTAGAGAAACTCACTTTTTTCTGTTTTCCAAAAACACAATGATCACAGAAATCTAACTTACCCGTACTGGCGTTACTAAGATAACCTTTCTTCCCCAGAATGGTCATCCCTTTCTCACTCATATGGCCCAACCTCATGTGCCATAACCTCGTGTCATCTGCTGACCCACTACAGCTACGCCTGTAACTGTAGCTCCTTGCAGAATGTAGAGACTCCCCTGCCTCAGTCCCTTCATCATCACCATGGCTCCCTTAGTTACCTTTAGGACACCATTCTCCATAACGATCCTGCAACCATTAGTCTCAAGAGTACTCAAAGATATCAAACAACGAGTCATATTAGGAATGTGACGCACTTTAGACAAAGTTCTAATAGTGCCATCATGGGTTTTAATCTGAACCGTACCTATCCCTGCAACCTTGCATTCAGCATCGTTGCCCATAAGTACAACCCCAGACTCCAAAGGTTCATAAGTTACAAACCAGTCCCTACGAGGACACATGTGGAACGTGCAAGCAGAATTTAAAACCCAATTATCATCCACTCCTCTCCCAGAAGTAGTAGCTAACGAAGTAGCAAGCAATACATCCCCATCAGACTCAGACTCTACTACACAATCAACTGTAGCAGTTTTCTCCTTCTCCTCATCCTTTTTCTTTAATTTCCAACAATTAGCCTTGATATGACCCAATTTGTTGTAGAAGTGACAGGTTTTATTAGCATGAGGATTCCGTGATTTAGAACGGCTTTTTTTTCTGTTACCATTCCCCCTTTTCTCTGTTGTCCTACCCCTGACCGCCAATCCCTCGCCCGAATCGGCATAAATATCATGGTCAAACTTTTCTTTAGACAATAGGTTAGCCTTGACATCCTCAAATGATATAGTATTTGAATTACTATACAGCATAATTTCTTTAAAGTGTTTGTAGGAAGGGGGTAGTGAGACAACAAGTAGGATAGCTTTATTCTCATCATCAATTTTAACGTCCAAGCTTTCTAGATCCACTAGAATTGAATTAAACTCATTCAGATGTTTTTTGACGGGCGTACCTTCAGCCATACGATAAGTATATAACCTTTCTTTAAGCCTGATCTTATTTGCTAGACTTTTCGTCATATACAACTCTTTTAGCCAAGTCCAAAGGTCTATAGCAGTTACCTTATCAAGTATCTCTCGCAGAACGTGAGGTGCCAGGCACAGTTGTATGGCTGAAACCACTTTCAGCTCCAGTTCCTCCCATTCGTCTTCCGTCAGTGACCCACGCCACTTCTTCTGTTCTTCAGCCCATTGCTCATCTGTTGTCTTCTCGGGTTTGACATGAGGTCCCTTCAGGGCCTTCCACAACCCGTGCTGGATGAGAACCGCTCTCATCTGCACCTTCCAGAGATTAAAACTAATCTCTCCGTCGAACTTCTGAATGTTTACCTTCATGATTGAAGACATCCTATAACCAGGGCTCTGATACCACTTGTTAGGATTAATATCAGAGTAACAGTATAGCGGAAGCGATAGGATGCAATAGAAAATCAGAAATTCAATCAACAATACAACAGAATAATAGGAAGAGAACAAGAACACAGGAATTTAACGTGGAAAACCCAATGTGGGAAAAACCACGGACGGCGACAGCACCAAAACTATACACTATGAGCAGGAAAGTACACCACGATCACAATCACCTCAATGATTCGATCTAAGAGCAGACTTACAATCTCTCTCTATTGTAATCTCTCGCAAACTACTTTTACCTCTCAATGTGTTTATGAGTAATGAAGTATTTTAGAACCTAGGCCTGACCCTCCTTTTATAGGGCCTGAAAAATAGGGTTTCCCCCCCGAAAAAGCCCTAGCCGCCGCAGAGAAAACACCCTCAACGCCAAACCCGCGGCAAAAAATTGGTCGGGGCACGACCCCCGTGCCACTGCCACTTTGCTATTTGCTCCGTCTTCGGCTCTTCGTCTTGGCACGCCCGTGTCTGTGCAGCATGGGCTCCCCGTGCCGATACTCGAGATTTTGGGCCATAAAACCCAACATCCCCCAAACAAATCAGCCTTTGGACAGGGTGATGAGCACTTCATGTTTCAAGTTCGCAATTTCTAACACATCAGTAGTGATGTATATTCCACATTGGCATGCTGCTTTCTGGAGTTAAATATTTTACCGGGGTAGCAACTGTTCGCATTATTAACACCCCCTCCCCCGCCCAGAAGAAAAAAGGAACCAGAAAAAGGAATAGAAGATCAAAACATAACGGCCCTGTTCTTTCCGTTGGTAAATCCAAATTTACCAACCTCAACTCATTTCACGAATTTCAATTAAAAAATACCAACTTCAACCAACTTTAACCCACTCAGCCAACTTTAACCCACTTCTACCCATCATACAAAAAACCAACTTTAACCAATTTCAACCAACTTCAACCCACTTCAATAAGAGAATACCCACTTCAACCTGCTTCAATTCACTTCTACCAATTTCAATCAACTTCACCCATTTACCAACTCATATTTCCCAACGAAAAGAACAGGCCCAACATTAGGCTCCTAGTCCACTAACTGCATTTCCATATTAAGGGCCTTTTTCACGCATTCAGATCTTTCTTTCCAGCCATCCCAGTAACATCTAGTCGGGAATATGAAAGTGACAATGCATCTATCATAAACGCGGATAAATAAAGACTATGTAACACCTAAAATATAGATATGTATGCATCTAAAATCTCAAAACATCTGGAATGCACAAGAATCAAAACAAGAGGCCTTGGAAGAAGAAATCATGTCATACTTTTGATAAAAAATTTTGACTCTCTTTGCTGTACTGAATCAATATGCATACTGACAAGAATTTCACCTCGACAACCTCGGACTATTACAGATGTGTTGGCGGCTTCAAGAAGAAGGTTGAAAAAAGAAGGTTGAGAACTTAGCATAGTTGGAGTCAGATCTCAATCATGGTACTAAATTGACTTATCTTTTTTTTTTTTGGGATTTTGTTGATAAGATTATCCTAGAAAAGCAAGAAGGCATGATGCTATATTTGGGAGCGCCCCTTTTGTACATAGGTGACATCACCTTAGTGTCTTATTAACTCAATTTTCTTTACCTACTTATCAACGAAAACCCAAAAAAAAAAAAAAAAGAATCCTGTCAAGGAAAGGCATCATTATTTCCTCTCCCCCCCCCCCTTTCTTTGTTTTGTGGGGGGGCAGATGCAGCAAAATCTGACTTTCAGAGAGGCTGGTTGCATTGGAGCTTAGACTACTGAAATTCTACTACTTCATAGACAGGAAGCAGAGAATAGTTTAGAGTGAAATTTTGCTTTCGGTTCACTACACTCTTTATTGCACCTTTTAATATATCATAGCGACTGACACAACCTAGAGTTCCAAAAAAAATGACGAGCATCGTCATAAGACAATCTAGCGAAATAGCTCAGCTCAAGTAGGCCACCAAATGGTCATTTAGCATAGTGGAATACAACTTACTGGGGGCAATTCTAATCGCCTGTCTTCATTTCAACTTGACGGAATTCTCACCCTTAACGATTCTCTGCATGGCACTTCCGGCATCGTACATTTCTTGAGAAATTCTGCATCTGCAAGCCAATCACAGGAACTAAATTTAGCAAATGTATCCAGACATTCATCAAAATTACATGAATCAAATAATCAATTGATCACAATGCAACTAGAAAAGTTAGTGCAAGCACACTTGTGCACTGTATGAGCACGTGATGAAAGATATCTAGGGAAAGTAAAGAAATATTTGAAAACAAGAGCAGATAACGCGTATCATCAAACCTGATGGAAGGCCAAGATTTGAAACTATTGAGAATATTCTCTCGCCAAACAACCCTCCCCACCATCCTCCTAACCCCTTCCCATCCTTACCACACACAAAGTAAGAACAAAGTTACCAGGGTAGTAGATCATGGCACAATGCGATTAACTACACTAAACTAGTTTCATCTATTTTAGGAGCTACTTTGCTATAGTCATTTCATGATCAATGATTTTTAAATATGGACCTACTTACTGCTCCCATCCCTTTTTTTCTTTTTTTTTGGGGGGGGGTGGGAAGATGCCCCTACTTGTTGCAACGATCACTAATCTTAGGTACCTTAACTGTCTTACATTATAGACTGGCTTACATTTTCTCCTACTCAATCCATAGTTTACTTGTCATAGGGCTTTGGCACATGGCAAACAACATATCCTGAATGGTTCCATGAGTTTTTATAATCCATAGTTTACTTGTCACAGGGCTTTGGCACATGGCAAACGACATATCCTGAATGGTTCCATGAGTTTTTGATTATAACCGATTCGTGAACACCAGATAGCCTCAAAAAGCATATGCAAATAAATATGTCCAAGGGACGAAGCTCGAAAGAAGACTTACTCTGGACACACCCAATTGCCCTTCTTCATTTCAACGTTCTGAGCCATTGCAGTGTTCTTACTGCCCTTCTTTGTTTCAATGCTCTGAGCCATTACAGTGTTCTTACTGGGAACAATTTGTTTCATCTGATAGGAGTCTTTGAAAGAAGGCTGCAGTGGAGCCAGAGCAGGAGAAGCTTCACTCAAGTGGGTCAACATTCTCAGCAGTTTTCTAGCAGATGAGTTGACGTGATCAACTTGTTGAGAGCCCAAAGCTCCTGAAATGGCCAACGGGTCTAGTGCATAGAACAGCAAGAGGCGCACGAGATCTACTGTTCGTGCATCTTGTTCAGATTCCTTGAGTGTCACATACGCTCGATCACAAGATCCTCGTAGACTGCAAGCACTACACACCAGCATTTCATTAAATAGTTGAACTGAAATTAACTTAAGACGGAATAAGAAACTAAGCCAGTAGCAGATACAATTACTAGGATCCTAGGATCTCAAATGCTAATTTGCAACAGAGCAATCAGACGTATGGAAAAAGGAAGAAACACAATCAGCAATTAATCAACTTAAGTTCCGACAAGAACAGACTTTTCTATGTTGTCCAAATCACCCAATGTCGTTAAGCTTTATCAATTACTCCAAGCACGCTAAGGACCACAGTAATCAGAATCTGACCAGGCATCAAAGCGACCAAGGCTGCCATCTGCACTCCTACCTAGTAAGCTGACAACTGGAGTAAATCATACTAAGAATTCAAAAAAAAAAAAAGAAGAATCATGAATACATGCTGGTGAAATCTCATCATAACTACTAAAATCAACATAATCATCTGAGAGCAGGAGAAAATAAAACCACTAAAACGTGAAAGAAATAAGAAAAAGCCCCAAAAGTTTTGAGCAAAACTACAGGAGTGATGGGCAAAACTACAAGAGTGATAAGAGCTCAAAGCAGGAAAACCAGTAAAAGGCACTGCTCATTTCATCAGACAAGTCACCATCTAACATTCCGAAAGCGGGGGATGGGCGCTGATATCTTATCAAGTATTTTCTACTCCTTAAGATGCAAGAGCATTTTCAATCTAAGCACTTGTATGTGGTTCCTTTAGTTATCCAGCCACTGTTTTTGTAAAAGACATGCTAAAGAAAGCAAGTCATGTCCAAATTATTGCTTTCCACTTCACTTCCGATAGAACTGCTATCTACCAGGAAGGAACCACACCATCCTATTGAGCGGCAATAAATCATAAACAAAGAAAACCAACATGAAGAATAATAGGACAGCCCAAAGTCGACACTCTCAGGAATTTAGAAGATGTTTGTGTTTTAAAATTTATTTCTTTACGTTACTTTTGCAATTTTTTGATTACCCATCTCCCCCCCCAAAAAAAAAAAAAAAACACGAGACACTCCTCGCACAGTAAGCCGTGCCTTACTACGGTTTGGGAAAAACTAAATGCAAGCTCCCTAACCCTTACAAACAGAGAGACCAATCTCAAGAACCCCCCACACACATAAACCAATACATATATATTATAATATATATATATACATATATATATTATATATATATATAGATTAAATATATATATATATTATTAATAAATATATATTATTATATATATATATAGATATAGACACACACACACATATATATAATATATATATCTCTATATTTATGTATGTGTGCATACATGGTGTGCATACATATATATATATTAATATATATAGATATAGATAATATATATAATATATATATATATATATGTTAGTATGTGTGTGTAATACATCCCTACATATATATACATATATATTTAATATATATATATATATTATTATATAATATATATATTATATAATATATCTATATATATATATATATATCGTGTGGTGGACCATATATATGTAGATACATTAGATTTAATATACGCATACATATATACATACATATACTATATTTGTATATATATATACATAATATATGTAGTATGCATATTATTATATATATATATATATATATTATATATATATATACTATATATATATGTCTAATATATATACAAATATATATAATGTATGTATATCTTATGCGTATTCTGTAAATATATATGTATATACATATATAAGTGTACACACACAGATAATATTTTATATTATCTAATATTATATCTATTATAATATATATATAGATATATTATATATTATACACACACACATACATACATATATATATAATATAATATATAAATATATATATATATCTATATATATATAATATATATATATATATATATGCGCACATATATGCACACATACATATATATATATATGCATACATATATATTTTTGGGCCTAGGCTCTCCACCATGCTAGCTGCGTGGTTGAAATGAGATAGTTCCTCGATACTGAGGATGGGCTATGAGCTGGGACTTAATCCAATGTCCACATGGGGTGAGGAAACTAATGTGTGAGTGGTCATAGCTATATTCCTTGAATCTATTAAGAAAGTCAACTCCTAAGAGGAGGTTATAGGTAGCATCTTTAGGTGCTTGTATTACTACAGTAGGTAGTGGTAATACCTTGAACTGGTTTTCCGTGCTATCTTGGATAGCTATAAACTGACCAAAAACGGCTTTGGTGAGTTTAGTAACCTGTCCAGATGCTACAACCACCTGTAGGGGTTTATGCAAGTCTTTCCAGTATCGTTCTGGATAAGAATTGGCAGATGCCATTGTGACTTCTGATCCGGTGTCTATCATGGCATGAAACCATTTAGGTTGATGAAACCTGTAAACTAACTGTACCTTAATATATGGTACCTTATTCATGGACTTTACTGGCATGAACAATTATACCATTGAGCTTAATGGTCATAAAATGCTCGGTTATGGAATAAATAGTGTCTGATAGGAAACGCATTCCTAAGAGCAAATCAGCTTTAGTATTGAAAGCTTGATTTTCAAGATGAATAATCCGTTCAACGGATTCAAAGAGTACAGGAACATAAGTTAGTTTATATTCTTGCATTTGAGAATAAATCTCAGGACCAGCGTAGTTATGCTGAATGGCAGGATTAATCCAAATCAATCCGTCTTTCCATTGTGTGATGTAAATCTTACTCACAATTTCGAAATTAGCCAATTTTGGATTTAGCAATCGCTCAAGGGGGTAGCTTCGTAGAATACTACCGTCTACGGAGTATCTACCTTGCATACTGTTGCATCTATTAAACAGTGGTTTCTGTTTAATATCAATCTGCCACTCTTTGATTCGCTGCAACTTAGGTCTAGAAATCTCTTGGACTTCACAGATATCAGAAAAGATATCGTCTAACTCAATTTCGTCTTTTTGGAGAAATTGGTCCATAACATGAGTGTTACTTAGCATGTAACTTACCATGGTATAGATGGTAAATGGTGAATGGTGTAGACTTTCTAGTAAGTCTGACCTTTGAAAGTGGTAACAGAGATTTAGGGCACGGTTAGTGTCTAAGTCTCTAATGGGTATGCTATACCCTGGGTAAGTGGTGAAACTTTGGTAAACCAAGTTTCCCTTCAGAATGCCTATTATGGCTTCTGATCGATTTGCAATGCGATTATGCATTAATGTAAGAATTATAGGGGTGTCTAATCCCTTTTGAAAGGTAGCTTTCAAATGAATTCTTACTGCACCAAAATGGATATAACCGATCTTAGTTCGGTCCTTTTCAGGGATTTTCCTATTTTTTGTCTAATCTGTTCGATGGTTACTAAGGGCAATTCTACTTGTCCTTCAGCTATATTGCTGCTAATAGGGATTTCCTTAATATTAGTACCAAAGTACTGAATATTCTTTCTACGGAAAATGTGTAATAAGGTTCGTTTAAAACCTTCGTGCTCATTTATCTTGAGGTTTTTAGATAAACTCTTTTGATACTTCTTTTTATCGAAAAGTATCTCATTTGAATACGTACCTGAGGATTCACCTTCCTCTTGTTGTGAATGCTCTTCAGTCTGACTCATCGTCTGAGTTGCTGGATAAATATGTTAAGACGAGGATCTCGTCTTCAGACGTTATGTCTGAAAATGCTACTTCTTCGTAGCCTGCAAATTGCTCAAATAACTCATTAGAGCAAACACCAGCAAAATTAATCTTTTTGGG
This sequence comes from Carnegiea gigantea, assembly GCA_029747015.1. Taxonomy (NCBI): domain Eukaryota; kingdom Viridiplantae; phylum Streptophyta; class Magnoliopsida; order Caryophyllales; family Cactaceae; genus Carnegiea; species Carnegiea gigantea. The sequence goes on from JAKOGI010001772.1 coordinate 159,837, forward strand.
GCATTCATTTGCATAATGTCTCTTTTCATTGCAGTTCCAACATTTACAATCTTGTTTTTGGATCTGCTTAGAAGAACTCTTGTCTTCCTTTTTCTTTTGTTTCTTTTTGAAGAATTTTCTTTTCTTCTTGAAAGGTTTGGGATGCTTCTTGACACGTTTACCAAGTTTCTTTTTGGCCTCAAACTTCTTTTTCTGTTTAGTAGATTTGTCTAATTGACAACCAAACTTACTAGGATAATAGAGCTGATCTTTACATTTCAGCTTCTTTTGGTCCTTTTGGAGCCTCTTTCTTTTATAGGCTTTTTCACATTCATCAGCTAGTGTTATTCTAGCAAACTCAATTCTGGCACCTAATGTGTCGGTTCTTTCAGGTCGTTCTGCAGCCTTCCATTTACTAAATATTAAATCACTCCATGAGAATGGTAATTTAGTAAAGAACATATCGTTATGGAAATTTAACGAATTAGAGGCTGCTGAAGATATTTCAGCTTTGTAATAATACTTTTCAAATTCACAAACATAGGCATCAAAATAATTGATGTCTCATATCTGTAAATTATAAAGCATCGTGAGGTATTTTTGCCTCTTTAATCGTTTCTCTCTTAAACGATACTGAGAATAGTCTTCTCCCAAAAATTCTCTTCAAATTTCGTTCTCAATCGTATTAATGATTGTTTTATTGTCATTAGTGGTTGTCCCACCTAAATATCTTACCTTGGTTTCTTCAGGTAAGATAGTAAACCAGTCAGATACTTTCCCACTTAAAGTTAAAGGGATGAAAATTTTTAATTCATCACCATCTGTTCTAGTGACACCAGAATAAATGAGCAAGGCTTTTACCCATTCCTTGATAACTTCGTCTGTATTTGTAACACAGTCAATGTTTAAGGTAGCGCCTGCATTACTCAAAGGGTAGGCATGGCCTGGGTGAGGGAATAGATGAGGTCATCCCACTCGTCTTTGTCTAGACGATGGGTGACGATATCGGTAGCGTTGTGCTTCCTCTTCGTCATCACTTCCTATTTGACTATCAAGATTAGTCTGACTCTCAGGTCTTACCTCTGGACCACTTGGACCACTTGGACCACTAGACTGAGTCGAGTCTGGTACAATCATGGGGTGACTAGATGATGCTTCACCTGTAGCCTCCATATTACATTGTAATTGGAGTTCATTGATCTTATCTAAGATCTCGTCTTCCTCATCAGAATTAGCTTGAGCATATTCTTGCTCTAATTCTTCTAAGGAAATAAACGTTCAAAACATGTTCGAAATTGAAGGATACCCTGGTTTGGTAGGGTCGATAGAAGGGTTAAATCTAACTCTTCTGCGAACAATTTGAGGTTCTGGTTCTGATTTAGGAGTATGCAGAATTAATTTCTGGATCTCTCCTAATCCCTTGTAGATACTATCTAACTTAGTATCTATTGTTTGTCCTTGTAAATTGGACTTCCACAATTCCTTATAAGGAGATGATGAACTGCTACTAGCTTTATCCATCACTTAATCCTGATAAAGAATCTCTAGCAGGGCTTGCTAGGTCAGGTTGTACGTACCATTGACAATTGGCAAGTTCAGCCTGTTGACAGATATAAATCCATCTTTTACCTTTGGTTTTAAGATAATTTGTTTGGTCTCTGGGTCTGAGACATGAAGAATGGCTCTGATACCATTTCGACAGCTTCTTTTTCCAGTTATTGAGCATAGCTACAACTGGGGGCGGAATTATTTTTAGACCTCTTGGTCCTTCTTCTTTTAAGAAACTCTTGATATCTATAGTCATAATTTTGGTTATGACGTCTAAGACAAGTGTCTAAAGAAAGTAAGGTCTCGTTAATGCCGTCAAGAATAGCCTTTTGGCGGTGGATAGCATTAATATGATAAAGATTATCATTTTCAAGGATACTCCTTGGGCTTGGAATAATTATCTCGCCATCAGTGAGTGCTAGAGGATTATCGAAAAAGTCATTACCTAATCGTTCTAGTCCTCGTCTGCTAATGTTAATCAAGGTCTCTTTGACCTGAATAATAAACTCACTGTTTTCCTTCTCTAAAAGGCATCGTTCTAAGGCATTTTTAACTATAGCCTTGGCATGCAGTTGTTCAGGGCTAAAGGGGTTCATGATAACTAAAATAGGTTTCAAGCATATAAACAAATTAATGATAATTATTAGTCTTATCAAACTAAGTAGTAGATATGCATCTTGACATAGAACATAACTGGTTAGAGATAAGGTCAATACCTTGCTGGACCTCAGCCTCTTTCGCCGGCGACCACCTGTCTTTTGGCTACTTCTCTGGCTATTCCAAAGGCACTCCAGACCCTCTTCTCAGACCAAATAGTGTTGTACACCAAGATATATAAAAACTATTTTTATTGATAATACTAATAATTATACACTAATCTTGTTTACATACTCTACTCCCTAAAGGAGTAGTTACTCAACCTTCATTCTCTCTCTAGGGATTTTAGATAGAGATGCTCTCTCTCTCTTTTTCGATACCTCTAACAAATGAGGCCATGCTCCTTATATAGAGCAATACGACCGACAATCGTACAAATCACTTAAAGCAAATAGTACAAATTTCAAAAGAAAAATTACATAATTTGCTTTTACTGTTGGTGATAGTGCGCCTTTTGAAAACGCGTCGTCCTTTTGCTTTTGCACTGTTGAAGATTCCTGCTTTTACTGTAGGAAATGCGTTTTTTCTTTTCGTACGAAAACGCGTTGTCCTTTGCAATGGTGGACGTCCTTTTCTTGCAATGCTGGCCTTTGCTTTTCTTAATCACGAAGCGTCCTTCTGCTTCTTCAGTAGTGGGCGTTGCTTTTGATAAAGTAGTGCCTTTCACAGCTGGCTGATAATGATACCTTCTTGGTACTTTCTTGTGGGGTCCAACACGCTTCCCTTCTATAGAAGCCTGAGAGGGCAAATACAGCAACTTGCTGTCTTTTCTTTGTGGAGATTTCCACATAGCAGACTTCGCGTATGATGAGTTCCTGGTATTCTACAAGTATGTATTAGGCTAATCCCTGAACTTATTTTGTTTAGGGCATCATACCTAGGGGTACAATTTTCTTCAGCATAAATAAAAATGTTGCTGGGGGAATTATACATAAAGCCTTTGTTGGCTTTTCTTAAAGATTCTAATTTCTTTAAGATGACGATAAACCCGAGAGCTCGTCTGTTACAGATCCATCCCTCATCAATATATGGGATTTCAAGGGATTTGTTCTTTCTGAACTTTAAATTAGCCTTGTTGGGGGTACAAAGCTGGATAATTAACCATACTGGTGCTGGAGTTGGTAGAACTTCTGGGCTGGCAGATAGTATTTTTAACACTACCCAATCAGATTTGGAGCTCTTTCGAAACTTTTTGACAGCTTCGATTATGGACTTATGTAGTCCTAGAATTTCTCTGTTTCCGGGGCTGCATGTAATGCTAGCACAGAAATCGAACATGACTGCCTTGCTAACGTCGTCTGTAGGACTTCCTGCAAGAAAATGAATTCTGGGATAAATTCCAGAAGTGTCAATTACTTGACTGTTAGTGCTCTGGGCTATATAAACCCATTTTGAATATGAAACGTATTGTTCCATGGATATAGCCTGATTCAATATAGGCTTTTGTGCCTTGGGCACGATGACTGTGAAGTCATCTTCTTCCTCTATTTCTGAGGAGGTAGAACATTCCTGAACCTTTCCTTTCGTTTTGAAAGTAGGCTTAGGGATTTCTTGTGTGGACAAAAGTCCCTCTCCTTCTTGGAGACTATCGGACACTAGTCCTTTTCCTTTTTGGGCACGTTCACATGCTTCAAGAAAGGCCTGATGTGTTTCATCAGATAAGTCAATGGCTTGTAACGCCATTACTTCATCGAGGCTAGATAAGGCCTGGATGATACGAGGATTAATTTCCTTTGCAATTTCCTTCTGGATTCGTGTCATTCGTTCATGAGCGACACATAATTCATGGGTGGCCATTTCCAATAAGGATCTGGCGTCTGCTGAAGATGTCTCTTCTTCAACCATTGGCTTCCCTGCTAAGAAAATCAGCAAGATGGTTATTCTTACCTTTTATATGTTCAATATCGAATTGATATTCTTGAAAATATTGTTGCCATCTATGGCGTCTTTTGTACTCAGGGGTACAGGGGAGCTTATTAAAAATGTAAGCTTTCACATTAGTGTTATCTGTTCTGACTAAGAACTTTACATGTAAAATAAAGAAATGGAATTTAGCAAAACTCCGTTTTAAGGCGAGTAATTCCTTTTCATTGCTGTGATAATTAATCTCAGCTGGCTTAAAACATCCGTTAGCATACCTGCAAACATGCTCTTTGTCATCAGCCTTTCTGGCTTTAAGGATTCCTCCCCAGTAAAGGTCTGAGGCATCTGTTTCAACTATTAGTTGATCACCTGGTTCAGGGATGGCCAATCTAGGTAATTGCTTACACAACTTCTTGAGTTGTTGGACAAGATGGGTGTGATAGTCTTGCCATTGTAGATTCAATCTTTTCTTAAGAAGATCTTGAAGTGGACCTCTTAGCCATGCTAGGTTAGGCACAAAGTCACTGACATAATTGATACATCCTAAGAAACGTTCAACCTGTTTTCGGTCGCAGAGTTTATCAGGGAAGTTGGCAACTTTTTCACATATGTGGGGTTGCATTTCTATACCCTTATGGTCGATTTTTAGACCTAAAAACTCGATTTGTTCTTTTGCAATCTCAGCTTTTTTAGCTGATAGTATTGACCTGTGATTACGGCTTTTCTCAATGAATTTCATGAGATGAGTTGCATGATCTGCAATATTAGAAGAAAAGATCAAGATATCATCAACATAAACTAGACAAAAGTCTGAATATTCATTGAAGATATTATCCATTCTTTTTTGGAAAATCTGTGGGGCGTTTTTTAGTCCCATAGGCATTACATTCCAAATGTATTGCCCCTGAGGTGTGCTGAATGCAGTTAAGGGCTTGGCAGATTCTTTTAGTTTAATCTGATAAAATTCCGATTTGCAATCAAATTTGGAAAACCACTTTTTGTTAAAGGTTTTGTTGATAAGCAATTCCTTATTAGGAAGGAAATAACCATCAAAGACGGTTAATTCGTTTAACCTTTTGTAGTTAATCACCATTCTTGGTTTACCTCTATTTTGTTCAGAGTGGTTGTTTACCATGAATGCTGGACTACTATGAGGACTTTTGTTATCCTCAGTGCTTTTGAAAGCTAGTTGCTTTTCTTCGAGTTCTTTGAGTTGGACTTTGAACTCGAGTTCGTCTGCTTGACTATATCGCATAGGCTTTACTCTTACAATTGAGTTGGCCTCTTTGAGTTGGATGTCTGCATAAGACTTATCCTTGTCCCAATATTTCAATGGGTTATCATCGAAATGGGCTTGTAGAAGTGTTTTTACTTCATTTTCTAGCCTAAATTCTAATGCTCTTTGGGTGTTTGATAGAGCATTTATCAATTGGGCTTTGACCTTAGAATGGTCTTTGGGCCTTTTTGTAAGGTTTTTGGGCCTGTTATATTTTTTTGGGCCTAGGCTCTCCACCATGCTGGCTGGCGTGGTTGGGAAAATGAGATAGTAACGTGTTCAATGCTACAACCACCTGTAGGGGTTATATGTAAGTCTTTTCCATGTATCGTTCTGGATTTATATCTGTCAACAGGCTAAACTTGCCAATTGTCAATGGTACGTACAACCTGACCTAGCAAGTCCTGCTAGAGATTCTTTATCCGGATTGAGTGATGGATAAAGCTAGTAGCAGTTCATCATCTCCTTATAAGGAATTATGGAAGTCCAATTTACAAGGACAAACAATAGATACTAAGTTAGACAGTATCTACGAAGGATTAGGAGAGATCCAGAAATTAATTCTGCATACTCCTAAATCAGAACCAGAACCTCAACTTGTTCGCAGAAGAGTTAGATTTAACCCTTCTATCGACCCTACCAAACCAGGGTATCCTTCAATTTCGAACATGGTTCGAACTTTCATCTCTTTAGAAGAATTAGAGCAAGAATATGCTCAAGCTAATTCTGATGAGGAAGATGAGATCTTAGATAAGATCAATGAACTCCAATTACAATGTAATATGGAGGCTACAGGTGAAGCATCATCTAGTCACCCCATGATTGTACCGGACTCGACCCAGTCTAGTGGTCCAAGTGGTCCAGAGGTAAGACCTGAAAGTCAGACTAATCTTGATAGTCAAATAGGGAGTGATGACGAAGAGGAAGCACAACGCTACCGATATCGTCACCCATCGTCTAGGCAAAGACGAGTGGGAAGACCTCATCTATTCCCTCACCCCGGCCATGCCTACCCTTTGAGTAATGCAGGCGCTACCTTGAACATTGACTGTGTTACAAATACAGATGAAGTTATCAAGGAATGGGTAAAAGCCTTACTCATTTATTCTGGAGTCACTAGAACAGATGGTGATGAATTAAAAATTTTCATCCCTTTAACTTTAAGTGGGAAAGTATCTGACTGGTTTACTGCCTTACCTGAAGAAACCAAGGTAAGATATTTAGGTGGGACAACCACTAATGACAATAAAACAATCATTAATACGATTGAGAATGAAATTCGAAGAGAATTTTTGGGAGAAGATTATTCTCAGTATCGTTTAAGAGAAAAACGATTAAAGAGGCAAAAATACCTCACGATGCTTTATAATTTACGGATATGCGATATCAATTATTTTGATGCCTATGTTTGTGAATTTGAAAAGTATTATTACAAAGCTGAAATATCTTCAGCAACCTCTAATTCGTTAAATTTCCATAACGATATGTTTTTTACTAAATTACCATTCCCATGGAGTGATTTAATATTTAGTAAATGGAAGGCCGCAGAACGACCTGAAAGAACTGACACATTAGGTGCCAGGATTGAGTTTGCTAGAGTAACACTAGCAGATGAATGTGAAAAAGCCTATAAAAGAAAGAGGCTTCAAAAGGACCAAAAGAAGCTGAAATGTAAAGATCAGCTCTATTATCCTAGTAAGTTTGGTTGTCAATTAGACAAATCTACTAAACAGAAAAAGAAGTTTAAGGCCAAAAAGAAACTTGGGAAACGTGTCAAGAAGCACCCTAAACCTTTCAAGAAGAAAAGAAAATTCTTTAAAAAGAAACAAAAGAAAAAGGAAGACAAGAGTTCTTCTAAGCAGATCCAAAAACAAGATTGTAAATGTTGGAACTGCAATGAAAAGGGACACTATGCAAATGAATGCCCCAAGAAGATTAATTTTGCTGGTGTTTGCTCTAATGAGTTATTTGAGCAATTTGCAGGCTACGAAGAAGTAGCATTTTCAGACATAACGTCTGAAGACGAGATTCTCGTCTTAACATATTTATCCAGCAGCTCAGACGATGAGTCAGACTGAAGAGCATTCACAACAAGAGGAAGGTGAATCCTCAGGTACGTATTCAAATGAGATACTTTTCGATAAAAAGAAGTATCAAAAGATTTTATCTAAAAACCTCCAGATAAATGAGCACGAAGGTTTTAAACGAACCTTATTACACATTTTCCGTAGAAAGAATATTCAGTACTTTGGTACTAATATTCAGGAAATCCCTATTAGCAGCAATATAGCTGAAGGACAAGTAGAATTGCCCTTAGTAACCATCGAACAGATTAGACAAAAAATCAGAAAAATCCCTGAAAAGGACCGAACTAAGATCGGTTATATCCATTTTGGTGCAGTAAGAATTCATTTGAAAGCTATCTTTCAAAAGGGATTAGACACCCCTATAAGCAGACATACAGCTCAAAGAGGCAAACTCAATTGTAAGAGTTAAGCCCATGCGATATAGTCAAGCAGACGAACTCGAGTTCAAAGTCCAACTCAAAGAACTCGAAGAAAAGCAACTAGCTTTCAAAAGCACTGAGGATAACAAAAGTCCTCATAGTAGTCCAGCATTCATGGTAAACAACCACTCTGAACAAAAGAGAGGTAAGCCAAGAATGGTGATTAACTACAGAAGGCTAAACGAATTAACCGTCTTTGATGGTTATTTCCTTCCTAATAAGGAATTGCTTATCAACAAAACTCTTAACAAAAAGTGGTTTTCCAAATTTGATTGCAAATCGGGATTTTATCAGATTAAACTAAAAGAATCTGCCAAGCCCTTAACTGCATTCAGCACACCTCAGGGGCAATGCCTATGGGACTAAAAAACGCCCCACAGATTTTCCAAAGAAGAATGGATAATATCTTCAATGAATATTCAGACTTTTGTCTAGTTTATGTTGATGATATCTTGACCTTCTCTTCTAATACTGCAGATCATGCAACTCATCTCATGAAATTCATTGAGAAAAGCCGTAATCACGGGTTAATACTATCAGCTAAAAAAGCTGAGATTGCAAAAGAACAAATCGAGTTTTTAGGTCTAAAGATCGACCATAAGGGTATAGAAATGCAACCCCACATATGTGAAAAGGTTGCCAATTTCCCCGATAAACTCTGCGACCGAAAACAGGTTGAACGTTTCTTAGGATGTATCAATTATGTCAGTGACTTTGTGCCTAACCTAGCATGGCTAAGAGGTCCACTTCAAAATCTTCTTAAGAAAAGATTAAATTTACAATGGCAAGACTACCACACCCATCTTGTCCAACAACTCAAGAAGTTGTGTAGGCAATTACCTAGATTGGCCATCCCTGAACCAGGTGATCAACTAATAGTTGAAACAGATGCCTCAGACCTTTACTGGGGAGGAGTCCTTAAAGCCAGAAAGGCTGATGACAAAGAACATGTTTGCAGATATGCTAACGGATGTTTTAAGCCAGCTGAGATTAATTATCACAGCAATGAAAAGGAATTACTCGCCTTAAAACGAAGTTTTGCTAAATTCCATTTCTTCATTTTACCTGTAAGGTTCTTAGTCAGAACAGATAACACTAATGTGAAAGCTTACATTTTTAATAAGCTCCCCTGTACCCCTGAGTACAAGAGACGCCATAGATGGCAACAATATTTTCAGGAATATCAATTCGATATTGAACATATAAAAGGTAAGAATAGCCATTCTTCATGTCTCAGACCCAGAGACCAAACAAATTGTCTTAAAACCAAAGATAAAAGATGGATTTATATCTGTCAACAGGCTGAACTTGCCAATTGTCAATGGTATGTACAACCTGACCTAGCAAGCCCTGCTAGAGATTCTTTATCAGGATTAAGTGATGGATAAAGCTGGTAGCAGTTCATCAACTCCATATAAGGAATTATGGAAGTCCAATTTACAAGGACAAACAATAGATACTAAGCTAAATAGTATCTATGAGGGATTAGGAGAAATCCAGAAATTAATTCTGCATACTCCTAAATCAGAATCTGAACCTCAAATTGTTCGCAGAAGAGTTAGATTTAACCCTTCTATCGACCCTACCAAACCAAGGTATCCTTCAATTTCGAACATGGTTCGAACGTTTATTTCCTTAGAAGAATTAGAGCAAGAATATGCTCAAGCTAATTCTGATGAGGAAGACGAGATCTTAGATAAGATCAATGAACTCCAATTACAATGTAATATGGAGGCTACAGGTGAAGCATCAACAAGTCACCCCATGATTGTACCAGACTCGACGCAGTCTAGTGGTCAAAGTGGTCCAAGTGGTCCAGAGGTAAGACCTGAGAGTCAGACTAATCTTGATAGTCAAATAGGAAGTGATGACGAAGAGGAAGCACAACGCTACCGATATCGTCCCCCATCGTCTAGACAAAGACGAGTGGGAAGACCTCATCTATTCCCTCACCCAGGCCATGCCTACCCTTTGAGTAATGCAGGCGCTACCTTAAATATTAACTGTGTTACAAATACAGACGAAGTCATCAAGGAATGAGTAAAAGCCTTACTCATTTATTCTGGTGTCACTAGAACAGATGGTGATGAATTAAAAATTTTCATCCCTTTAACTTTAAGTGGGAAAGTAACTGACTGGTTTACTGCCTTACCTGAAGAAACCAAGGTAAGATATTTAGGTGGGACAACCACTAATGACAATAAAACAATCATTAATACAATTGAGAACGAAATTCGAAGAGAATTTCTGGGAGAAGACTATTCTCAGTATCGTTTAAGAGAGAAACGATTAAAGAGGCAAAAATACCTCACGATGCTTTATAATTTACAGATATACGACATCAATTATTTTGATGCCTATGTTTGTGAATTTGAAAAGTATTATTACAAAGCTGAAATATCTTCAGCAGCCTCTAATTCGTTAAATTTCCATAACGATATGTTCTTTACTAAATTACCATTCCCATGGAGTGATTTAATATTTATTAAATGGAAGGCCGCAGAACGACCTGAAAGAACTGACACATTAGGTGCCAGAATTGAGTTTGCTAGAGTAACACTAGCAGATGAATGTAAAAAAGCCTATAAAAGAAAGAGGCTTCAAAAAGATCAAAAGAAGCTGAAATGTAAAGATCAGCTCTATTATCCTAGTAAGTTTGGTTGTCAATTAGACAAACCCAAACAGAAAAAGAAGTTTAAAGCCAAGAAGAAACTTGGTAAACGATTGAAAAAACAGTCCAAACCGTTCAAGAAGAAAAGGAAATTCTTTAAAAAGAAACAAAAGAAAAAGGAAGACAAGAGTTCTTCTAAGCAGATCCAAAAACAAGATTGTAAATGTTGGAACTGCAATGAAAAGGGACATTATGCAAATGAATGCCCCAAGAAAATTAATTTTGCTGGTGTTTGCTCTAATGAGTTATTTGAGCAATTTGCAGGCTACGAAAAAGTAGCATTTTCAGACATAACGTCTTAAGACGAGATTCTCGTCTTAACATATTTATCCAGCAGCTCAGACGATGAGTCAGACTGAAGAGCATTCACAACAAGAGGAAGGTGAATCCTCAGGTACGTACTCTAATGAGATACTTTTCGATAAAAAGAAGTATCAGAAGATTTTATCTAAAAATCTCAAGATAAACGAGCATGAAGGTTTTAAACGAACCTTATTACAAATTTTCCGTAGAAGGAATATTCAGTACTTTGGTACTAATATTCAGGAAATCCCTATTAGCAGCAATATAGCTGAAGGCCAAGTAGAATTGCCCTATCGAACAGATTAGACAAAAAATCAGGAAAATCCCTGAAAAAGACCGAACTAAGATCGGTTATATCCATTTTGGTGCAGTAAGAATTCATTTGAAAGCCGCCTTTCAAAAGGGATTAGACACCCCTATAATTCTTACATTAATGCATAATCGCATTGCAAATCGATCAGAAACCATAATAGGCATTCTGAAGGGAAACTTGGTTTACCAAAATCTTAGTTTCACCACTTACCCAGGGTATAGTATACCCATTAGGGATTTAGACACTAACCGTGCCCTAAATCTCTGTTATCACTTTCAAAGGTCAGACTTACTAGAAAGTCTACACCATTCACCATTTACCATCTATACCATGGTAAGTTACATGCTAAGTAACACTCATGTTATTGACCAATTTCTCCAAAAAGACGAAATTAAGTTAGACGATATCTTTTCTGATATTTGTGAAGTCCAAGAGATTTCTAGACCTAAGTTGCAGCCAATCAAAGAGTGGCAGATTGATATTAAACAGAAACCACTGTTTAATAGATGCAACAGTATGCAAGGTAGATACTCCGTAGAAGGTAGTATTCTACGAAGCTACCCCCTTGAGCGATTGCCAAATCCAAAATTGGCTAATTTCCAAATTGTGAGTAAGATTTACATCACACAATGGAAAGACGGATTGATTTGGATTAATCCTGCCATTCAGCATAACTACGCTGGTCCTGAGATTTATTCTCAAATACAAGAACATAAACTAACTTATGTTCCTGTGCTATTTGAATCCATTGAACGGATTATCCATCTTGAAAATCAAGCTTTCAATACTAAAGCTGATTTGCTTTTAGGAATGCGTTTCTTATCAGAAACCATTTATTCCATAACTGAGCATTTTATGACCATTAAACTCAATGATATAATTATTTATGCCAGTAAAGTCCATGAATAAGGTACCATATATCAAGGTGCAGTTGGTTTACAGGTTTCATCAACCTGAATGGTTTCATGCCATGATAGACACCGGATCAGATGTCACAATGGCATCCGCCAATTCTAATCCAGAACGATACTGGAAAGACTTGCATAAACCCCTACAGGTGGTTGTAGCATCTGGACAGGTTACTAAACTCACCAAAGCCGTTTTTGGTCAGTTTATAGCTACCCAAGATAGCACAGAAAACCAGTTCAAGGTATTACCACTACCTACTGTAGTAATACAAGCACCTAAAGATGCTACCTATATCCTCCTCTTAGGAGTTGACTTTCTTAATAGATTCAAGGAATATAGCTGTGACCATTCACACATTAGTTTCCTCACCCCATGTGGACATTGGATCAAGTCCCAGCTCATAGCCCATCCTCAGTATCGAGGAACTATCTCATTTCAACCACGCAGCCAGCATGGTGGAGAGCCTATACCCAAAAATATAAAAAGGCCCAAAAACCTTACAAAAAGGCCCAAAGACCATTCTACGGTCAAAGCCCAATTGCTAAAAGCTCTATCAAACACCCAAAGAGCATTAGAATTTCGGCTAGAAAACGAAGTAAAAACACTTCTACAAGCCCATTTCGATGACATCCCATTGAAATATTGGGACAAGGATAAGTCTTATGCAGACATCCAACTCAAAGAGGCCAACTCAATTGTACGAGTTAAGCCCATGAGATATAGTCAGGTAGATGAACTCGAGTTAAAGTCCAACTCAAAGAACTCGAAGAAAAGCAATTAGCTTTCAAAAGCACTGAGGATAACAAAAGTCCTCATAGTAGTCCAGCATTCATGGTAAACAACCACTCTGAACAAAAGAGGGGTAAGCCAAGAATGGTGATTAACTACAAAAGGTTAAACGAATTAACCGTCTTTGATGGTTATTTCCTTCATAATAAGGAATTGCTTATCAACAAAACCCTTAACAAACAGTGGTTTTCCAAATTTGATTGCAAATCGGGATTTTATCAGATTAAACTAAAAGAATCTGCCAAGCCCTTACCTGGATTCAGCACACCTCAGGGGCAATACATTTGGAATGTAATGCCTATGGGACTAAAAAACGCCCCATAGATTTTCCAAAGAAGAATGGATAATATCTTCAATGAATATTCAGACTTTTGTCTAGTTTATGTTGATGATATCTTGATCTTTTCTTCTAATATTGCAGATCATGGAACTCATCTCATGAAATTCATTGAGAAAAGCCGTAATCACGGATTAATACTATCAGCTAAGAAAGCTGAGATTGCAAAAGAACAAATCGAGTTTTTTAAAGATCGACCATAAGGGTATAGAAATGCAACCCCACATATGTGAAAAAGTTGCCAATTTCCCTGATAAACTCTGCGACCGAAAACAGGTTGAACATTTCTTAGGATGTATCAATTACGTCAGTGACTTTGTGCCTAACATAGCATGGCTAAGAGGTCCACTTTAAGATCTTCTTAAGAAAAGATTAAATTTACAATGGCAAGACTACCACACCCATCTTGTCCAACAACTCAAGAAGTTGTGTAGGCAATTACCTAGATTGGCCATCCCTGAACCAGGTGATCAACTAATAGTTGAAACATATGCCTCAGACCTTTACTGGGGAGGAGTCCTTAAAGCCAGAAAGGCTGATGACAAAGAACATGTTTGCAGGTATGCTAATGGATGTTTTAAGCCAGCTGAGATTAATTATCACAGCAATGAAAAAGAATTACTCGCCTTAAAACGGAGTTTTGCTAAATTTCATTTCTTTATTTTACCTGTAAAGTTCTTAGTCAGAACAGATAACACTAATGTGAAAGCTTACATTTTTAATAAGCTCCCCTGTACCCCTGAGTACAAGAGACGCCATAGATGGCAACAATATTTTCAGGAATATCAATTCGATATTGAACATATAAAAGGTAAGAATAACCATCTTGCTGATTTTCTTAGCAGGGAAGCCAATGGTTGAAGAAGAGACATCTTCAGCAGACGCCAGATCCTTATTGGAAATGGCCATCCATGAATTATGTGTCGCTCATGAACGAATGACACAAATCCAGAAGGAAATTGCAGAGGAAATTAATCCTCGTATCATCCAGGCCTTATCTAGCCTCGATGAAGTAATGGCGTTACAAGCCATTGACTTATCTGATGAAGCACATCAGGCCTTTCTTGGAGCATGTGAACGTGCCCAAAAAGGAAAAGGACTCGTGTCCGATAGTCTCCAAGAAGGAGAGGGACTTTTGTCCACACAAGAAATCCCTAAGCCTACTTTCAAAACGAAAGGAAAGGTTCAGGAATGTTCTACCTCCTCAGAAACAGAGGAAGAAGATGACTTCACAGTCATCGTGCCCAAGGCACAAAAGCCTATATTGAATCAGGCTATATCTATGGAACAATACGTTTCATATTCAAAAGGGGTTTATACAGCCCAGAGCACTAACAGTCAAATGATTGACACTTCTGGAATTTATCCCAGAATTCATTTTCTTGCAGGGAGTCCTACAGACGACGTTAGCAAGGCAGTCATGTTCGGTTTCTGTGCTAGCATTACATGCAGCCCCGGAAACAGAGAAATTCTAGGACTACATAAGTCCATAATCGAAGCTGTCAAAAAGTTTCGAAAGAGCTCCAAATCTGATTGGGTAGTGTTAAAAATACTATCTGCCAGCCCAGAATTTCTACCAACTCCAGCACCAGCATGGTTAATTATCCAGCTTTGTACCCCCAACAAGGCTAATTTAAAGTTCAGAAAGAACAAATCCCTTGAAATCCCAGATATTGATGAGGGATGGATCTGTAACAGACGAGCTCTCGGGTTTATCGTCATCTTAAAGAAATTAGAATCTTTAAGAAAAGCCAATAAAGGCTTTATGTATAATTCCCCCAGCAACATTTTTATTTATGCTGAAGGAAATTGTACCCCTAGGTATGATGCTCTAAACAAAATAAGTTCAGGGATTAGCCTAATACATACTTGTAGAATACCAGGAACTCATCATACGCGAAGTCTGCTATGTGGAAATCTCCACGAAGAAAAGACAGCAGGTTGCTGTATTTGCCCTCTCAGGCTTCTATAGAAGGGAAGCGTGTTGGACCCCACAAGAAAGTACCAAGAAGGTATCAGCCAGCTGTGAAAGGCATTACTTTATCAAAAGCAACGCCCACTACTGAAGAAGCAGAAGGACGCTTCGTGATTAAGAAAAGCAAAAGCCAGCATTGCAAGAAAAGGACGTCCACCATTGCAAAGGAGAACGCGTTTTCGTACGAAAAGAAAGAACGCATTTCCTACAGTAAAAGCAGGAATCTTCAACAGTGCAAAAGCAAAAGGACGACACAGGCGCACTATCACCAACAGTAAAAGCAAATTATGTAATTTTTCTTTTGAAATTTGTACTATTTGCTTTAAGTGATTTGTACGATTGTCGGTCGTGTTGCTCTATATAAGGAGCATGGCCTCATTTGTTAGAGGTATCGAGAAAGAGAGAGAGCATCTCTATCTAAAAATTCCTAGAGAGAGAATGAAGGTTGAGTAACTACTCCTTTACGGAGTAGAGTATGTAAACAAGATTAGTGTATAATTATTAGTATTATCAATAAAAGTAGTTTTTATATATCTTGGTGTACAACATTATTTAGTTTGAGAAGAGGGTCTGGAGTGCCTTTGGAATAGCCAGAGAAGTAGCCAAAAGACAGGTGGTCGCCGGCGAAAGAGGCTGAGGTCCAGCGAGGTATTGACCTTATCTCTAACTAATTATGTTCTATGTCAAGATGCATATTTACTACTTAGTTTGATAAGACTAATAATTATCATTAATTTGTTTATATGCTTGAAACCTATTTTAGTTATCATGAACCCCTTTAGCCCTGAACAACTGCATGCCAAGGCTATAGTTAAAAATGCCTTAGAACGATGCCTTTTAGAGAAGGAAAACAGTGAGTTTATTATTCAGGTCAAAGAGACCTTGATTAACATTAGCAGACGAGGACTAGAACGATTAGGTAATGACTTTTTCGATAATCCTCTAGTACTCGCTGATGGCGAGATAATTATTCCAAGCCCAAGGAGTATCCTTGAAAATGATAATCTTTATCATATTAATGCTATCCACCGCCAAAAGGCTATTCTTGACGGCATTAACGAGGCCTTACTTTCTTTAGACACTTGTCTTAGACGTCATAACCAAAATTATGACTATAGATATCAAGAGTTTCTTAAAAGAAGAAGGACCAAGAGGTCTAAAAATAATTCCGCACCCAGTTGTAGCTATGCTCAATAATTGGAAAAAGAAGCTGTCGAAATGGTATCAGAGCCATTCTTCATGTCTCAGACGCAGAGACCAAACAAATTGTCTTAAAACCAAAGATAAAAGATGGATTTATATCTGTCAACAGGCTGAACTTGCTAATTGTCAATGGTACGTACAACCTGACCTAGCAAGCCCTGCTAGAGACTCTTTATCAGGATTAAGTGATGATAAAGCTAGTAGCAGTTCATCAACTCCTTATAAGGAATTGTGGAAGTCCAATTTACAAGGACAAACAATAGATACTAAGTTAGATAGTATCTACGAGGGATTAGGAGAGATCCAGAAATTAATTCTGCATACTCCTAAATCAGAACCAGAACCTCAAATTGTTCGCAGAAGAGTTAGATTTAACCCTTCTATCGACCCTACCAAACCAGGGTATCCTTCAATTTCGAACATGGTTCGAACGTTTATTTCCTTAGAAGAATTAGAGCAAGAATATGCTCAAGCTAATTCTGATGAGGAAGACGAGATCTTAGATAAGATCAATGAACTCCAATTACAATGTAATATGGAGGCTACAGGTGAAGCATCATCTAGTCACCCCATGATTGTACCAGACTCGACTCAGTCTAGTGGTCCAAGTGGTCCAAATGGTCCAGAGGTAAGACCTGAGAGTCAGACTAATCTTGATAGTCAAATAGGAAGTGATGACGAAGAGGAAGCACAACGCTACCGATATCGTCACCCATCGTCTAGACAAAGACGAGTGGGAAGACCTCATCTATTCCCTCACCCAGGCCATGCCTACCCTTTGAGTAATGCAGGCGCTACCTTAAACATTGACTGTGTTACAAATACAGACGAAGTTATCAAGGAATGGGTAAAAGCCTTGCTCATTTATTCTGGTGTCACTAGAACAGATGGTGATGAATTAAAATTTTTCATCCCTTTAACTTTAAGTGGGAAAGTATCTGACTGGTTTACTGCCTTACCTGAAGAAACCAAGGTAAGATATCTAGGTGGGACAACCACTAATGACAATAAAACAATCATTAATACGATTGAGAACGAAATTCGAAGAGAATTTTTGGGAGAAGACTATTCTCAGTATCGTTTAAGAGAGAAACGATTAAAAAGGCAAAAATACCTCACGATGCTTTATAATTTACAGATATGCGATATCAATTATTTTGATGCCTATGTTTGTGAATTTGAAAAGTATTATTACAAAGCTGAAATATCTTCAGCAGCCCCTAATTCGTTAAATTTCCATAACGATATGTTCTTTACTAAATTACCATTCCCATGGAGTGATTTAATATTTAGTGAATGGAAGGCCGCAGAACGACCTGAAAGAACTGACACATTAGGTGCCAGAATTGAGTTTGCTAGAATAACACTAGCAGACGAATGTGAAAAAGCCTATAAAAGAAAGAGGCTTCAGAAGGACCAAAAGAAGCTGAAATGTAAAGATCAGCTCTATTATCCTAGTAAGTTTGGTTGTCAATTAGACAAATCTACTAAACAGAAAAAGAAGTTTAAGGCCAAAAAGAAACTTGGTAAACGTGTCAAGAAGCACCCCAAACCTTTCAAGAAGAAAAGAAAATTCTTTAAAAAGAAACAAAAGAAAAAGGAAGACAAGAGTTCTTCTAAGCAGATCCAAAAACAAGATTGCAAATGTTGGAATTGCAATGAAAAGGGACATTATGCAAATGAATGCCCCAAAAAGATTAATTTTGCTGGCGTTTGCTCTAATGAGTTATTTGAGCAATTTGCAGGCTACGAAGAAGTAGCATTTTCAGACATAACGTCTGAAGACGAGATCCTCGTCTTAACATATTTATCCAGCAGCTCAGACGATGAGTCAGACTGAAGAGCATTCACAACAAGAGGAAGGTGAATCCTCAGGTACGTATTCTAATGAGATACTTTTCGATAAAAAGAAGTATCAAAAGATTTTATCTAAAAACCTCAAGATAAATGAGCATGAAGGTTTTAAACGAACCTTATTACAAATTTTCCGTAGAAAGAATATTCAGTACTTTGGTACTAATATTCAGGAAATCCCTATTAGCAGCAATATAGCTGAAGGACAAGTAGAATTGCCCTTAGTAACCATCGAACAGATTAGACAAAAAATCAGGAAAATCCCTGAAAAGGACCGAACTAAGATCGGTTATATCCATTTTGGTGCAGTAAGAATTCATTTGAAAGCTACCTTTCAAAAGGGATTAGACACCCCTATAATTCTTACATTAATGCATAATCGCATTGCAAATCGATCAGAAGCCATAATAGGCATTCTGAAGGGAAACTTGGTTTACCAAAACCTTAGTTTCACCACTTACCCAGGGTATAGTATACCCATTAGGGATTTGGACACTAACCGTGCCCTAAATCTCTGTTATCACTTTCAAAGGTCAGACTTACTAGAAAGTCTACACCATTCACCATTTACCATCTATACCATGGTAAGTTACATGCTAAGTAACACTCATGTTATTGACCAATTTCTCCAAAAAGACGAAATTGAGTTAGACGATATCTTTTCTGATATCTGTGAAGTCCAAGAGATTTCTAGACCTAAGTTGCAGCCAATCAACGAGTGGCAGATTGATATTAAACAGAAACCACTGTTTAATAGATGCAACAGTATGCAAGGTAGATACTCCGTAGACGGTAGTATTCTACGAAGCTACCCCCTTGAGCGATTGCCAAATCCAAAATTGGCTAATTTCCAAATTGTGAGTAAGATTTACATCACACAATGGAAAGACGGATTGATTTGGATTAATCCTGCCATTCAGCATAACTACGCTGGTCCTGAGATTTATTCTCAAATGCAAGAACATAAACTAACTTATGTTCCTGTACTCTTTGAATCCGTTGAACGGATTATTCATCTTGAAAATCAAGCTTTCAATACTAAAGCTGATTTGCTCTTAGGAATGCGTTTCTTATCAGAAACCATTTATTCCATAACTGAGCATTTTATGACCATTAAGCTCAATGGTATAATTGTTCATGCCAGTAAAGTCCATGAATAAGGTACCATATATTAAGGTACAGTTAGTTTACAGGTTTCATCAACCTGAATGGTTTCATGCCATGATAGACACCGGATCAGATGTCACAATGGCATCCGCCAATTCTTATCCAGAACGATACTGGAAAGACTTGCATAAACCCCTACAGGTGGTTGTAGCATCTGGACAGGTTACTAAACTCACCAAAGCCGTTTTTGGTCAGTTTATAGCTATCCAAGATAGCACAGAAAACCAGTTCAAGGTATTACCACTACCTACTGTAGTAATACAAGCACCTAAAGATGCTACCTATAACCTCCTCTTAGGAGTTGACTTTCTTAATAGATTCAAGGAATATAGCTGTGACCATTCACACATTAGTTTCCTCACCCCATGTGGACATTGGATCAAGTCCTAGCTCATAGTCCATACTCAGTATCGAGGAACTATCTCATTTCAACCACGCAGCCAGCATGGTGGAGAGCCTAGGCCCAAAAATATAAACCGGCCCAAAAACCTTACAAAAAGGCCCATAGACCATTCTAAGGTCAAAGCCCAATTGCTAAATGCTCTATCAAACACCCAAAGAGCATTAGAATTTCGGCTAGAAAACGAAGTAAAAACACTTCTACAAGCCCATTTCGATGACAACCCATTGAAATATTGGGATAAGGATAAGTCTTATGCAGACATCCAACTCAAAGAGGCCAACTCAATTGTACGAGTTAAGCCCATGAGATATAGTCAGGCAGATGAACTTGAGTTCAAAGTCCAACTCAAAGAACTCGAAGAAAAGCAATTAGCTTTCAAAAGCACTGAGGATAACAAAAGTCCTCATAGTAGTCCAGCATTCATGGTAAACAACCACTCTGAACAAAAAGAGGTAAGCCAAGAATGGTGATTAACTACAAAAGGCTAAACGAATTAACCGTCTTTGATGGTTATTTCCTTCCTAATAAGGAATTGCTTATCAACAAAACCCTTAACAAAAAGTGGTTTTCCAAATTTGATTGCAAATCAGGATTTTATCATATTAAACTAAAAGAATCTGCTAAGCCCTTAACTGCATTCAGCACACCTCAGGGGCAATACATTTGGAATGTAATGCCTATGGGACTAAAAAACGCCCCACAAATCTTTCAAAGAAGAATGGATAATATCTTCAATAAATATTCAGACTTTTGTCTAGTTTATGTTGATGATATCTTGATCTTTTCTTCTAATATTGCAGATCATGCAACTCATCTCATGAAATTCATTGAGAAAAGCCGTACTCACGGATTAATACTATCAGCTAAAAAAGCTGAGATTGCAAAAGCACAAATCGAGTTTTTAGGTCTAAAGATCGACCATAAGGGTATAGAAATGCAACCCCACATATGTGAAAAAGTTGCCAATTTCCCTGATAAACTCTGCGATCGAAAACAGGTTGAACGTTTCTTAGGATGTATCAATTACGTCAGTGACTTTGTGCCTAACCTAGCATGGCTAAGAGGTCCACTTCAAGACCTTCTTAAGAAAAGATTAAATTTACAATGGCAAGACTACCACACCCATCTTGTCCAACAACTCAAGAAGATGTGTAGTCAATTACCTAGATTGGTCATCCCTGAACCAGGTGATCAACTAATAGTTGAAACAGATGCCTCAGACCTTTACTGGGGAGGAGTCCTTAAAGCCAGAAAGGCTGATGACAAGGAACATGTTTGCAGGTATGCTAATGGATGTTTCAAGCCAGCTGAGATTAATTATCACAGCAATGAAAAGGAATTACTCGCCTTAAAACGGAGTTTTGCTAAATTCCACTTCTTTATTTTACCTGTAAAGTTCTTAGTCAGAACTGATAACACTAATGTGAAAGCTTACATTTTTAATAAGCTCCCCTGTACCCCTGAGTACAAGAGACGCCATAGATGGCAACAATATTTTCAGGAATATCAATTCGATATTGAACATATTAAAGGTAAGAATAACCATCTTGCTGATTTTCTTAGCAGGGAAACCAATGGTTGAAGAAGAGACATCTTCAGCAGACGCCAGATCCTTATTGGAAATGGCCATCCACGAATTATGTGTCGCTCATGAACGAATGACACGAATCCAAAAGGAAATTGAAGAGGAAATTAATCCTCGTATCATCCAGGCCTTATCCAGCCTCGATGAAGTAATGGCGTTACAAGCCATTGACTTATCTGATGAAATACATCAGGCCTTTCTTGGAGCATGTAAACGTGCCCAGAGAGGAAAAGGACTCGTGTCCGATAATCTCCAAGAAGGAGAGGGACTTTTGTCCACACAAGAACTCCTTAAGCCTACTTTCAAAACGAAAGGAAAGGGTCAAGAATGTTCTACCTCCTCAGAAACAGAGGAAGAAAATGACTTCACAGTCATCATGCCTAAGGCACAAAGGCCTATATTAAATCAGGCTATATCCATGGAATAATACGTTTCATATTCAAAATGGGTTTATACAGCCCAGAGCACTAACAGTCAAGTAATTGACACTTCTGGAATTTATCCCAGAATTCATTTTCTTGCAGGAAGTCCTGCAGATGACGTTAGCAAAGCAGTAATGTTCGGTTTCTGTGCTAGCGTTACATGCAGTCCCGGAAACAGAGAAATTTTAGGACTACATAAGTCCATAATCGAAGCAGTCAAGAAGTTTCGAAAAAGCTCCAAATCAGATTGGGTAGTATTAAAAATACTATCTGCCAGCCCAGAGGTTTTACCCACTCCAGCTCCAGGATGGTTAATCGTTCAACTCTGCACTCCAAACAGAGCCAATTTGAAGTTCAAAAAGAACAAAGTTCTTGAACAACCAGAAGTTCACGAAGAATGGATCTGTCATCGCAGAGCCATGGGTTTCACTGTAATTTTTAACAAGTTACAAGCCCTTCGAGAATCTAACAAAGGATTTATGTACAATGCACCCAGCAACATCTACATCTATGCTGAAGGAAATTGTAGTCCAAGGTATGATGCCCTTAACAAAATTAGTTCGGGGATAAGCCTTATCTACAGCTGTCGTATACCAGGCAGTCACTCTACACATAGTTATCTCTGTGGATTCCTTCATCAAGAAAGAACAACAGGATGCTGCATTTGTCCATTAAGGATTGGTTAAAGGAAGGGTGTTGGACCCAGTAAAAGGGACAGCCACTATCTGCTAAAAGAAAAGGCAGACGCTGCAGAAAAAGCAAAGATTCCCAAAGGACAATCATAATGGTTGCCAGCTAAAGCAAACGCACTAAGAAA
>JAKOGI010001773.1:2500-70000 GCA_029747015.1 Carnegiea gigantea
GAAATTCAATGAGCTAGATGAGCTTTGTCCTGTGAGATTTTTGAGCTTGAATAGACTGATTCATCATTTTAGACTCATATTTCCTTTCATGTCTAACTCTTCCTAGATTTTGAGTCTCTAGAACTTACTTTGGCTCTTGTTCAAGATCACATTTAGCATACACATTTAGGCAACATGATTGAGACATTCTTTGGCTTTATGAGCTCCATTGACCAATTAACCACCCTTATATGAATGATTTATCCCTTGTTACCTCTTTAAGCCTTTACCTTGTTTATCGATAAGAACCTATATTATCATCCTCGGCCACACACGTGTTACCCTTTTAGTCAAGGCGATAGAGTTTCATAGTTGATTAGGAGTAGTTCGTGGATAATAACCTTTCATGGATATTGTGGTTTGCTTGGATGTGATAAGGGATTCATGTTCTATTTTCTCTTCAAGTCAATTGGATTATGTTTTGTGAGTTACAAGAAGAGCGTTGAAATGCATAGTTTCATTTGCCATTATCCTCCTCTTTGATGAAAAATGAAAATGAAAAAAAAAAGCACACCAAAGGTGTGTAAAACAAATATGTGTGTTGAAAAAAACAAAAAAAGAAGCAAAGAAAAAAACACAGAGAAAAAAAAAGACGAAATAAAAGGATTTGGCATTGGTTTTATATTTTTAAGCACTTTCTCTTGTGATCTCAGTTGGGGATGTTGTTGATATTTTGAGATGTACAAGCTTGAGGCATATGTTTTAGTTAGGAGATTATGGTTTATGCTCTTAATCTTTGGCTTTTAGCTCTAAAATTCCAAAATATTTGTTCCCTCCTTACCTTTATCCATTTGCCTTGTTACAATCCTTAAAAAGTCCTCATGATTGTCTTGTGTGGTTTGCATTGTAGTGGTGATGAATTAGAGAGTCTTATCAAGTTTATGGTTGATTTAGTTCTATGGAATGAGATTTGAAAGAACCGCATTTTATTTTAAATACACGAGTGATGACTACCTCATTCCTAAAGTGAGGTTCTATTGGTTCTTCTAAGCTTTACATATTGTAATATGCCAACATGATTGTTCAAGTTGATTTGGGTGATTGATTTAATATTGTGATGTGATGTTCTCAATTTTATTTCGAATATTTCCTTCTCCTATCTGTTTATAAAAGTTGTTAATCACTTCTGGGCTAAACTTCTTAGGTTGATTTGGCTATGGATCTCGCTACTGATGTCTGCCTGAGTTGGTTATTCGTTCTTAGTCTCAGTTTCATAGCCGCTTGGGGACAAGCAATGGTTTAAGTACGGGGGAGTTTGATACGTCCTTAAATTGCACCCTATTTTGAGGTCATTTTGCGCCACATTTAGAGAGAATTATGTGTTTCATGATATATTATACACTCTGTTTTCTATTTTACACTGGGTATGGTTCTTTCCTTTTTTTTGTAGGTTTTTGGACCATTTTACCCCAAATTTGACCATAAATGAGTGTAGCTTGACTCCCCACGAACACGACCAAGTCACTATACCCATGCAAGAAAGAAAGAATAAAAGAGTATCAAGATAGAGCTCACCACGGATGGTCCATGGTGAGATCATAACTGCAAGTATCTTCTTTTTCCTTCACCATGTGGCTGAGGTTGATCGAATTCTTCTTTAAATAGGGTCATTTCATAGCAGATTTGAGGAGACACTACAAAAAGAGAACTCTTACTCTCTAGTTTTTAAATTCGTTTCCATTTTCTTAAGTTTAGTCGTAGATTTCTAGTTAGTTTTGAGTGTTGAAGAAGTGCTTGCTGTTTTAGAGCCATTGCAAATTTGGGAAACCCTTGGAGGATCTCCAATTGCGCTAAGTTTTCTGCTCTTAAACTTTGTTTAGTTTTTGTTATTTTAAATATGTGTGAGCAGTTTTTCTAATCTAGGGATTGTGAGCCAAGTGTTGATGTTAGAATCTCTCATTTTTATTTGGTTGTGCTTCATCTTGATTGGAATTGGTTGAATTCTATCTTGGGTGAAATTGTTGTGGGTGAATTTCGACCAAATTCATTTGCTAATTCTAAATAGCTAAGTGAAGGATGGAAAGGTGAAACTTGCTATTTGATCGACAAGATAACACTTGAGTTAGTAATACTTGAGAAAAATTCGCTTGTTGAGAAGACCTTTAGCCATTAAGAATCCATAACTCAGACTTAACAAGGATATCTAAATTAGTTTAGGCAATGTAGTTTGTTTTGCAAGAAATCTAAATACGATTGCACGCCTTTCAATAACCCATCATAGATCAAGTGCTTATTATATTCCATTGATCCATATCTTTACTTGGCAAAACAAATCCCTAAATGTTTTAAATTGGTTCAATTTTCCAATTAGATTATAGTGTCGTTCAAACTCTCAACTAAATTTGCGTGCTTAGCACTTTTGTAGGACAAAACTCAATAAGGTAAGATTGGTCCCTGTGGGAATGATATCTTTTCTAAACTACAATACCCGTGCGCTTGCGGGCACAAGTCACACACACACACACACACACACATTTTTGTCTGTGTGCATGTATATATGTGTCTATATACACACACACACACACACACACACACACACACACACACACACACACACACACACACATATATATATATATATATATATATATATATATATATATATACAACACACACACACACACACACACACACACACATATATACACACACACACACACACACACACACACACACACACACACACACACACACACATATATATATATATAACACACATATACATATGTACATATATACATATACACACACACACCCAGAGGCAGGCAGACAATACATATATATGCACACACATACACACATTTACATATATATGTCTATAGTATGTGTGTGCGTGTGTGTGCGCGCATGTGTGTGTGTATATAATATATACACACACACACACACACACACACACACACACACACATATATATATATATTATATATATATATATATATATATATGATATTATATATACACACACATACATACATAGATATATGTATACGTATAGATATATGTATATATATGTGTAAGCGTGGTGCGTGTACATATACATATATGTATATATATTATATATATATATATATATATATATATATAGATATATAATATATACACACACACACACATACATAAATAGATATATATGTGTACGTATATATATGTATATATGTGTGTATATGTGTGTGTATGTGTATATATACATATATGTGTGTGTGTGTGTGTGTGTGTGTGTGTGTGTGTGTGTGTACATACACACACACACGCACATATACATATATATGTATATACATATATATATATATATATATATGTACACACACCTGTGTGTGTGCCTACACATATGTGTGTGTGCGCGCGCGCGCGTGTGTACACATATATATACATACATGAATGTATATGTGTATATGTATGTATATGTGTGCATACATATATATATATATATATATATATACACACATATTTGTACGTATATAGATATACAAATTCATGTGCATACATCATGTACATATACTTACATGTCTCTCTATATGGGTGTGTGCACGCGTGTGTGCATGTCTATGTATGTATATATTCATACATTTTACGTACGTGTGTATGTATGTATGTATGTACGTATGTACGTATGTACGTATAAATACATGTGTACGTATATGCACACAGAGAAAAAAAATATGTGTGTTTGTGTCTGTGTGTGTCTGTGTGTGTGCGTATGTGTATATATGTGTATGAAGAGAGAGAGAGAGAGAGAGAGACACATATATACATGTATATGTGCATGTATATGCATACATATGAATATGTGTGCGTGTGTGTGTGTGTGTGTGTGTGTGTGTGTGTGTGTGTGTGTGTGTACACGCACACCCACACACATATGTATGCATCCATATATGTACATGTATTTGTAATATGTATATGTATATGTATATGTGTGTACACATGTAGACACATACAGAGACACGCACACGCGCGCGCGCGCACACACACACACACATATATATACGCACACATACATAGATATATATATATTTATTTATTTATATATGGATATATGTATATGCATATGTATGTATGTAGGTATGTAGGGGTGTGTGTGTGTTTGTGTGTGTGTGTGCGCGCACACACACATGTATACATACACGTGCACACACAACACGTGTGTGTGTGTGTGTGTGTGTGTGTGTGTACATATATATATTATACACACACGCACATATGTATGTTGTGTGTGTGTGTGTGTGTGTGTGCGTGTGTGTGTGTGTACACATATGTACATGCATACAGACATGCGTGGGTTTTGTTGAGCCGAGCCCGTTCACTTTTGATCTTGTTGAGCCTGGTTCATAATGAGCTTGATTTAAGGTTGTTTGGTCATCTGAATCAAGCTTGAGCCCTAAGATTTTTGGCTCTTGACCTGATCAAGCCTAGACGAGCAGAGCGAATGAACGAAGCTAATGAGTCGAGGA
The DNA here is from genome assembly GCA_029747015.1 of Carnegiea gigantea. Lineage (NCBI taxonomy): Eukaryota > Viridiplantae > Streptophyta > Magnoliopsida > Caryophyllales > Cactaceae > Carnegiea > Carnegiea gigantea. The sequence goes on from JAKOGI010001773.1 coordinate 6,991, forward strand.
AGGTTCTATGTGCTTTCATATGAATCAAACATTAGGATGTGAATAATTAAACTAATATCAAAGATAAATTCCTTGTCTGGCTGTCGAGGGGGTCTCCATGACCTAATGGTGAGTCTGCTGGATGAGTTCGAGAATGTTATGAGCATACCGATTGAAACAGATTCATGTTAACAAGATGGGTTTTCTGTTTGACCACCAAAAGACAAATTTGTACTTTGATGCATCTTTTTGGATTGCATGGTATGCCTTTAAGGGATTCATTCTTCTTAAGAGGGGAGCAGAGGTTAGGAACCATTCATAGCTTCCTTGCCATCCTCTTCCTTTTAGGTTGGATATCATTGTACTTACTTTGGTATTAACACAAATCTAGTGCAGAACATTGAACCTAGACCCCATTTTCTAGTTCTTAAAAATTTATGTTCCCCATACATTACAATGAATGTTATAAGCTAGGACTATGTAAAGTTCCTCCAAAGAGAGGACATGTTTGCCGAGTCCTCAAGCACACAAACCCCAAACAAAAAAAAAAAGTTGACCTTTTAATGCGAAGGAATACATAGAAATTTCTGGAGACTATAGCGTGAAATATGCAACATCAGCTGACTCCACTCAACAGAAGTCTCTCCTTTTTTTTTTTTTTTTTCAAAAGCAGAATCTCTTTGCACAAGCCCTTATATCATTTTGTAATTTAGGAGACAGATAGACATATCTCTTAAAAGAAGTCTTGTATATGCAAAATTTAGGTGAGAAGTTATTTTATCATTGGAAATGAAAAGAGCAAAGGCCATTGTAGCTTGATAAACCAAAAATTATAAATCTAATACTCCATCATTGTTAACTTGCAGCTTCATGTCAGAGTTTGGTGTTCTTGGATTTGATGTAAACTCTACTATGGAAAAATCAAACTCTCTGGTACTTTGGAAAGCTGAATTTGGTGACTTTGCAAATAAGACATATGCGATATTTTATCAGTTTCTAAGCAGTATGGAGTCCAAATGGCTCCGCCAAACTAGTCTTGTGCCACTACTTCCATAAGGCTATGATGGGTAGGGTCCTCAACATTTGAGTGCTTAATTAGAGCATTTCCTATAGGTAATACTACTTAGATGTCTACTTCGTATGTCGCAAGGGCGTGTTCTATTCTTTGAGATCTTGACTTCTAAACATCAAGATAAAATGTGGAAAAATTTGGAATTGTAGCAACCTAGATTGTTGATGAATTAAGCTGAAGCTAACATGCTTAAAGTCTCCCCTTATAAATTCTTACACTGTAAATTTGGATTGAAATTGTCTGAACCAATGCCTTCTATGAGATAGGGTATGAAAGGATTGTATTTTCTACTACCTAGTATCAACATTAGTACTCTCATGGGTTGTTTAAATTTTGTTTGGGTTTTGAATTTTGATAAAGACATATCTATATATATACATGATTGCTTCTATTCACATATGTGCAATGACTACCCCTATGTACTACAACTAATCCAACAAGACAACTCCAAGAACGCAACTGGTAGGTTGTTAATGTCACCACCCTAACTATTTCCATGTTTTAAGACGTCAGGTAAGTTCACTGATAGAGTTGTTGGCTTTAGTAGGCTTTTTTTCTTATTGTCTTAATCTCATCTTCTCATGTTTTGGCATGCTTCTTGCAGGTACACCAGGATTTTAGAAAACCTTTAAGTATAATGTCTCCGAAGAATGTGCTTCACCATAAGGACTGAATTAAACTAATCTAAGTTTGATGATGTTCGTGAGCCCATATTCAAGCATCTTCTCAAGGATGATAGCTTCTACCCTAATCTTAAGAAAGATGTTCAGTATCTGATTCTTTGCTCAGGCAAGGTGTTTTATTTGTTCTACAACCCTCCCTCTTCTAGTCATGTAAGACAACTAGATTTGTCCCCTATCTAGCTAAAGACATGGGTAGGCCTTCATGAGTGAGACTTAACAAATGTTCATGTAGGATGAGTTAATTTTAGGGTGAGTCATTCATAATGGCCTTCTGTAGAAACGCAATCAATATAGATTGAGCATATTTTAGCCTCAGCTAATCTGCTCATATTGAGATTACATGCCTTATTTTGGGTTTACATCAGGTTTAGATTGGGGACGATAATCAAACATGGCTCAATTTTACTAAGCCTATGTGGTTTAAGCTCATCCTTTGTTGACTCCTGCACGCACACAAGTTCTTCTGAAATTTGTCTCTTTGATGAGCAATATTATTAAGGATGACTCGATTATTATTCGTATCATGATAATATTTTTTTCTATTCTTTTGATTATTACTTTAGCTTAATTCTGTTGGGCCCTCTCCTTTTGTCTTTCGTGTAATATGCAGGTGTATTATTAATGAATAAAGAAAGTTAATAACAATGACATAGCCATATACGGAGTTGGGCAAATTTGTCTGTTCCTATATGACCTAGTTATGCAGGTACTAATGCAATATCTAACTATGTTTCTTAGAACTGATTACTTCTTATATGATATTCATATATCAATAGCAAAGTCAAATGATGAATCATGAATGAAGTACTAGTATAGTTGTATGAGCAAAACCTTAGGAAAATTGAAGTCCCACTCATGGCATTTCTATTGACCATAAATGGTTTGTATTTGTTATCACACTCATGGGCAAGTATCATCAAAAATAGATCTTGTAAATTGATCTAAATTGATTTCTTGACCCGAATGAGCCAAAACTAGACACAACCCTTGCCCAAATTAAGGCAATCACATGTAAATTTTAGCTACAGCCTAAAATTTACACAATGTAAACCAAGTATCTTGAGTTATGTTTGACTATGATGAGGATGAATCCTCAAATTCCGAAGATCATGAGCACTCAAGGAAAACCCAAATAAAGGGATGCTTCTCCTTAGATTCAATCTCTAACAATCAAGGTGATTATGAGACTGGAACCCACAAATGAGATCCTAAAATATGATAAAGTACTTTCCACCCAATATCTCTTCTAAAGACTTAAAGCCACCAAAAAGAAATTTTAAAGAAAAGACTCTAAATCACCACTCTATACTAGAGATAAAGATTAACGGATTTTTGAAATATAAAATGGCCTCTATGCCTTCAACTCAATTATTCATCAATTTGTCTTTACAATAAGGAAATGAATCTTTAAATACCCAAAATGAGGAGAATAAGTTGACATACTAGTGGGGCAAGTGAACCAATGAGAGTCCTATAAAATATCCTAGGAAATAAATTAAAAATCAAAAGATAATGACGATTGTCACAAGTTGTAATTTCTAGGATTTCTTCCTCATCTTCTAGAAAGCTTCTAGAAGGTTGTACTCCACCAACAGATATGATGCCACTTGGAGTCTCATCCTTGATAGATGTAGATTCATTCCATGATAAGAAATGCTAAGGATTATAGCTGCAACCACCTCTAATAAAAATAAAACCCATATTGCTTCAACATTAGATTTTACACATTCTCGATTTTGACCATTTCTCTCTAAAATGCAATCCACTGTCAATTTTTACCACACAAAGCTAAAATAGACATCCCAACGGATTAGGAAAACTTGGACTAGAATCAAGTGGTCATCATTTGGTAAGAACCAAACCTAACCCAAATTCAACAAATTTATTAATTAAAATGTGCATTAATGTAACGGAGTTTTCACCATTTTAGGGAATTCAAATGCAAACATCAACTGATAATATTTACATATCCCAATATTAGACTTAAATGCATTTGTAACAAGTCATAGATCTTCAATTTTTGAGCCCATTTGCAAGGTGAAATTCTTTCATAAACTAGGCATACGTGCTAGAATTTGGTGTTAAGCGACTTTTGGGTAGATGAAACCATCTTCTTATTCTGGTGCAAACTCAAGGGTGTTCTAATATGTATCAACATCCCCCACTAAAGAAGGATTTTCCCTCAAATCCTTAGGGGTGAAATCCATTAACACCAATCCTAAGTACTTGATAATCCCCTTGGGTTTCAAAATACATAATGTGCTAAGAACTCATCCTCTTTTGAGCGTATAAGACTTCTGAAAACTCTGAGGGCCCTGTTTCTAAAAGTGTTCGGTACTAAATTGTTGCATTTTACATGTCGCTTTTACCTAATTTTAGCTCATATAATAACGTAATCTTTAGGATTTTTACTTGTTTTATTTACTTTTTAAGGTAATAAGACCAACCAAGCAAATAACATAAAAAGAACAAGAAAAGCGGAAAAATCGCAAAACAAGATGGATGATAGCCGGGTTGTAGCTACGACCACCAACTATCGCCAACACTGCAGTAAAGCAGTGCTGGCGATGGCTGGCTATCGCCAGCTATGACCAGCTGGTGGTTGCTAGGCCGACGGCGGTTAGCCCTTGCGCTGTTGTTCTTGCCCCTTTTCCCTAGCTCGCTTTGTATTTAAAGCCCTTCTTCGTGACTTTTGGGGGGTTCTTTTTGGGCAATTTTTAGGCTAGTTTAGTTTAGGATTTAGCCTCAAAAACCTCCTTAGGAGGAAATAAAGTAGATAGATTAGGATTAATCGGGTTCTTTTTGGGATTCAAGCTTTATACATTCAAGTTCGTCCAAACAATCCATAAGTTTTTTCCTTGCTCTCTTTCTCTCGTCTTATTTCATGTTTGTTCTTGTTTCCTCTTATTCGATCTTGTTAGTTTAGATTATATTTAGCTTAAATGTTTAGTTTTTATTATGATTTTGTGTTCATTAGTTGTTTTAATCCTTGCTAGATTAGATTAATTCTCCTAGTTCATGCTTGCTGAGTCATTTGTTAGCTTGGGTTTAAATTGGTATTTTTGTGTTTTGTTGATGATTAGTTGTTAATTTTGGTTGACTTGGATTGTGGTTAGCCTCTTGATGGCTAATTAGTCTAGGATTAGGTCTAACCACACCCACTTTATTTCCAAAACTTAGGGTTTTCTCTCATGCCCGCCAAATGTTCGATGAAATGCTTGAGAGAGTTTTCATCTTTATTTTTGGGCAATTGACTTATGCTGGGAGTCGAGGTTGATTAGCTAGTGTGAGAGTCGAGTTCGGGACTTGAACATAGTCCGGATCCTAGTTAGGTCTGAGGGTTGCTAATTTTATGGTCTAATTAGGCTAGTCCCAGGAAAATAGGTGGTTAGACTTATTAGACTAGCTTATGACCCCTAATAAAGGACTTGGGTGATCTTCGATAGTGAAACTTACCATCTCTTATTTTTAGTAGAGGTTGGGTAGGTTAGGACTCACTAGATTACTTGGTTCGTCAATTGGCCCAATTACAATCATAAGCCTCTTTTGTAAGTTTGCTAGCTTAGTTTAGGGCGTCTTTCTTTCCTTCCTTCTTGGCCTAGATTGAGTCACTATAGCTCATCCTAATACTTGAAACTCAACTCCCAGTGGACGACACCCCAAGTACTCGATGATTAACCTTGCACTTGGGGGGATAAATATTAAAACTCGAATTCTTCCCATCAAAAAGTTATTGAATGCATAAAATCTAGCACCCATTAGCTTATTAAGAATTCCAATGTACTCATCATAACTCACATTAAAAAAGGGTAGGGGCTCACAATCAAGAGCTAGATGATAATCATCAAGGGGCTACACACCATGATAGGCTTCATTCCAAAATTCATTCAAAGGTGATTTAACTAAAGGGTGCAGGGGTGCCACTTCTGCCAAAAAAAAAAACTATGAGGTACCCTTAGTTTTAGGATAAAAACTTTTTGGACCCTGACTCTTTTAAACTAACACTGGGGGACCCTAAGTTTTGGAACAAAAAACTCTTAGGTCCTTGTTTCTATTATTTTGGCCCTTGAACTTTTAAAATTTGTAGAAAAGTTCCTGGAATGAGAAAAATATGCAAATAAGCTGTTTAGGGGTTTTCTCAAGAAATTTACTTGTTTTAACCGATTAAACTTTTTATAATAATTTTACTGGTACGAGTGATCACAATCTACTATTTATGTCATAAATTTATACTTTCTGTTGTTATAGACCCACCATACTTAGTAAAATAATTAAAGTTTAATTAGAGAGTTTTGACTGTCACCGGAACTTAGTCGGCGTTGGACTCCGATATTCCTTTAGCTTCTGGTTCACAGAGATTGCTAATCTCAACCTCACCTTCCTTAGATTAGGTACAGCATAGATCTATTTTGTTTCCTACCTCAGACCGTAGTCACTAATCAAGTTTTAAGTATATAAAAGGATAGTGACACTTTAATCAACAAATTATAATATTTAAGACATAAGGTTCAATTGAATAATGTTCCCTACTAGGAAACTTCTTTTATTGAAAGCTTAGAAGTGGAAATATTACAATAGGAAGATTTAAGAGGGACTTAAACTATTAAGATCATCAGAGATGCCTGCTCATAGAGAAATGGAGAATTCCAACTTCTCTGTTGCTTAAGAATGCTCAAATGATAGTCTCCTATCTCAGCACTTGATCTCTCCTTTTATAGAGGGGATTGGGGTACATAAGATGCCTTAACGGCTACAGTACATATTGCTTTTAAACATGGCTATAATAGACCACCTTATTTTATAGACCTGACACTTGTCAAAATAGTACAACAATGAAGCAACCAGTTTTCAGAGCATTTAATACCGAAAAGACTAGTCATCATTATTAAGATTCTATATGCCTTCATCTCCAATAATATTTTTCAAACCACTATTATTTGGATAATCATCAAAATCTTCATCAAATTGAAGATGCTCTGGATCTCATGTAATGCTCCCAAATTGCTAATTACTTGATTCACATATAACTGCAACAAAAGACTTAATAATGGAAGGTGCTACCGCCATCCTGATGAGGACAAGGTTCACTGAAACCATTTAATCCTGCAACTCATGTTCACAATCACAATATCTATCAAACTGAAACACTCCAAAACCAAAGTCCATAATAGTTTAACTTCAATACAATCAACTTAATCATACCATGTGCTAACTCGCACTCCACACTACACAAATACATTGAATATTGACCTAACTTGACCCTGAGGTTGATTCCAACATTCATGCTATGCTGAATCCATTGTGAGTATTTGATGACTTCCAAAAGGACTTGCTAAATGGAGAAATATGTGATAAATCATCACCTAAAATGGAAACAGGAAAACAATTTGAAAATGTGAGCTAAAACTCAGTACATGCATTCCCGCATTGTAAAATGAGCGTAGAAATACTATTGATGGATACCCACCTTTGTAATTCATTTAGTTCGCAATAACGATGAAAATGAAAGTAATATGAAACAGAATTGCTCATTATTATCTGGATGTGAACCCCTTGCAATAATATGATCTATATATAGGTGTATACCTACCAATCCGATCAAAAGTTGGCCCGAACTCGCGCGGATAAATGATGGGTTGATGCCCTATAGATGATAACTGACGGGGTCACAAGTTAAATGGTAAATCACCGTATAAACTGATTTATTGATAAACTCATCAAGAGTTGTAACTTGATAAACATGTTCTGCTTTTAGAAGATACAGGCAATGAACGTAACTTGAGCCTTTAAACAAATGTCATCTAACTTGATAAATATGTTTTGACTTTGATAACACTTAAGTATAATGAGAAACGATAACTAGGCCTCGACTTTATTTCATAAATGTCATTGTAGGTATGTGTAGTCAGCAAATGATCGTTACTCACATAATTGAGTAAGTAAAAGTATGTGTAATAGCAATTGAGCAATTAATGGTATATTAAACTTGGGTATTTCAATATAACTTCAAAACTGAATTAATAAAAGTAACTAAATTTGATATAAAGTAAATGAAAGTAAAATAGACTACAGTGAGACAAATGATATTACAATGAAAAAGGCCTTCATGGTGACAAATGAGGGAATGGTTGTGGCCTTTTCTGAGATAGGTTGCTGATACGGGCTTAAGGCATGTATAGCTTGGTTCCAGATAACAGTGAGTACACTAGATTGGCTTGATGAATACATTTGATACATTCTGAATTGAGTAGGTAATAAAGGTTTGAGGCGAACAGAGATTATCTTGGTTCAAAATAGCATAAAATGCAATAACTTGGTCTGATAAATATAGTTTCTAAGTTAAAAATTCTCCCCACTTCCTATATGTCATTCATACATCCATTATATATAGAATTTCACCCCAAATGAGTCATTGAACTCAATAGAAGCTATTAAGCTTACTAAACTTAGTGTTTTCTTTATAAAATCCATAATTGATTCAAAGCTCATAAACAAGCTCCTAAATTATATACTTATCTTCTTCTATCTCATTAATCAAATTAAAAGCTCCATGAAAGTCCATGAATATTCATTTCCCCTTTAAATAACCTTGCTTGGCCCAAAATACACAACATGAGTGCATGATCAGTCTCACTCAATCTTTATTATTGTTCTTTACACAATTACTCAAAATGCTTTCAAAACTCACCAAACTCAAAATACTCAACTAAAATTCATGAAATCTTATAGAAAATTCAAAAATAATATGGACAATCTACAGTAAAATTTTTAGAATTTTCCTCTAAGTATACGCTGCACAGAAATTACAATAACAGCCCAATTTGTACCAAAGTAGGTCAGTTCAATTCAATAATTGATAACTTTCACCCTTGACCTCAAATAGAGACCCAAAAACCCAATATGGAAATATTAAGAAGTCTTAAAAAAACTTTCATTTAGAACATCAAGTATGATTCCCACCATAGGGTTTCCAAAATAAGGCTGGAACATAAGTATGCCAATTTTGGTCTAACCTACGCAGTCCTCGTAAAATGATCATAACTTCGTCCACAGAACTCAGATTAAGGCGATTCAAAATGAATTTGAAATTCAACTCATTGATCTATCTACCCACCAAAAATCATAATTTGTAGCTAGGCTGATGATTACCAGTTTATTAGGAAAGCATCCCCTATTTTCTGTCAGTTCATAACCACACTGTTTTGCTTTCTCCTCTTTTTTTCACATAAATCTTCACTTGAAATCATTCCAAATCACCAAAAATATCATCATAATATTAATAAGACCAAAGATTACAAAATCATATACAAAATAATACAAATCCATCACTTCAAGCTTAAGCTTGCATGATCATGAACAACCTCAACCCTTGCATGCTTTTAAGCTTAACTAACAATTAAAACATCAAAATAATTCTTATTTATATCAAGATAACATGATCCATAATAAAATCCAACACAAAACCAAGAATCAAAATCAAAATCAACAAGATAGGTGATAGAGTTGCTCACTTTGAGCTTGAATATATGAAGATAGAGGTGGTGTTTGGTGGTGATAGAGTTAGGGATAGTGGCTGATGGTGTTGGGGGTAGGGGCTAGTGGTCATAGGTGGCTGGAAGTGGCAGCAGCAGGCTGAAATAGTAGTAGAAGGAGCTAGTGGTGGTGCTGCCATGTAGGTTTAGAGGAGAGAGGAAGAAGAAGACTAAGGTTTCTACTTGAATGGAAATGATTTTGAGTTTATCTTGAATACATGGCTGATATTTAAGCATGAAAAGTGACTTTGTGCTAATAAAATTAGGCATAAATAATGGTGATTAATTTAATTTAATAACACTAACATTTTCGAGCCACGATTTGAGCACATAATGAATCGGGTCACAATTCGGGCCCAAATGGACTGGGCCAAATTTAATGAATTTAGACCCAAATTTTTGCATGGTTAAAAATTAAATTTTTGTGACCTTATGAAAAATAATTTATCTCATAATCATATTTACCAAGGCCTAATATCAATTTACTCGAAATTATTACATTAGATGAAAATTGAAATGGAACAAAATGAATTCTCCCAACAGAGATGATTAAATGCTATAAATAAATATGAAAAATTAATAACATGGCTTAATTAAATAAATAAACATGATTTAGGGTCGAGCTATTACAGTCTTTCCCCTTAACGAGTTTCATCTTTGAAACTTATGAACTTTGACAAAATATGCAAGTTTATCTTAAATAGATGTGCGCACTTGGCTTGCATCTCATCCTTGGTTTCCCTAACAGGATTATGAGGAGGTATGATTTACCAATGTACTTTGATTAAAGGTATCTGCTTCATATGTAGCTACTTATTCGTGTGATCTAATATCTGAATTGGGTGCTCTTCAAATGCGAGACCCTCAATGACCGCAATGTGTCTAATTAAGGGAGCATGGCCAGGATCTGAAATGTACTACCTGAGTTATAAGGTAAGAAACATGTTATGCACGTGTTTGAGTTATATAGGCAGACTTAGTCAACAAGCTATAGGATTAAAGGCGTCTGCATATTGTATAACTGCTTAATCCCATATTTTCGTTGTAGAACTGGATACTTCTCACACACTAGCTTCAATAAATTTACTTGGGTTCAAAATTGATATTCTCTTCGAAAGAAAAGAACCTTGTTACTAGTGAGGAGGTGCTCATTACTAGTTCATCACCTTATCCACTAACGAAAATTGTTGTACACCCTGATAATTAGTCTGGTACTATTACGAGTTATAAAACACGTTAAGTGCATGTCCGGGTTCAACAGGTAGGTGTAGTCAACAAGTTATAAGATCTAACCTTTCAAAGAATTATAAGGCCCAATGTAACTAGTCCCTAGTTGTCCTTGGATAGTTGGTCTTTTACTACCTTTGACTAGAAAAGCCGTTTGAAATATTCTATAACCCATTTGAGGCTTTAGTTGTTTCCTCGTTTTACCAGCACAACTCTGTTGTCGACCTTATATCACCTCAATATATACTTGAATTTTTCCCTCTTAATGCTTGTTTGGTTTAGCTTTGACCTTATACTCAATGTTTCTTCTAGCTTACTCAAATATAAATAGACAGTGCTTGAGACTATGCCCTTATCAAAAAGTTATCATTTGATATTCTTAATGCATCACATGATCTCCCTTCATCAGACTACTCAAGGATCTGCTCCTGGTTGATAATGGGTGATGAAATGACTGTGATTAAGGATAAAAGCGATGGGATCATTAGCCAAGCGAATCATTGCATACAAAGGAAATGAACAATGAGACTAGAAAAGACTAATAAAGGAGAGATTATCTTGAGGTGGTTAGAATAAAGATAACCATGAGTGTATCCAAAATTCTGAACCATAATACCTCAAGAATCAAGGTTTATAAATATTGATTATAAAGGATCTAATACATAGTTATCCAAGAAGATAGATAGCCCGATTACCTTCGAGTTTAGCTGGTGATTTAAAAACAAGATGGTCAGCAATGGAATTCCAACAAGGTGACTTTCTTGATGCCATTGACAGGATAAATGCAATCGAGAGAGTGGCCAAACAAAATACAATAAATAGATAAATAGATTAGACAAACAAGGTACAATGGATAAATAAATAGGTTGAACAAGTAAGGTCTAATGAATAGATAAATGGATTGAATAGGCTGCATTGGGAACATGCCTTTGCTCATATGGAGCCAAGTCAAGTACAGCAATAAGATTAAATAAGGATTACCGAAGTTTACTTATGAGGATATAAGATATAGGTGTGAGAATTGCAAGTGCAATAAATAGATCAATAGATTGAACCAGTAAAATGCAATGGATAGATCAATAGATTAGACGAGCAAAGTACCAATGGCTAAGTAAATAGATTAAACAAGTGACATTAGAAACATGCCTTTGCTCATATGAAACCAATTCAAGTCAATAAGATTGAATAAAAAAGTTGGAGTTTACTTATGAGCATGTAAGATATATGTGTAGGAGTTGAAGTTCAAAATAAGAAGAGTAAGAGGATTATGATAATTGCAATCACCCACACCAATAAGAGTTAAATTACATTATAAACTCAAAACAAGTTATACAAGCTTATCATTATGAATAAATGAGATACAAGGTAGATGTGTGAATCGGCTCTCAATGGAATGAACTACAACTCATGCTCATGAAATAAAGATGGTGAAGGTCGAGAGCACTGGAATGTTGACAGCCATATAAGATCGAACAAAAATATATTGCACATTTAACAATGGGTTTGCAAAGACATGGAAGATCATGCTAATAGGAAATATCAGGTTAAAATACAAGGAAGATTAAACAAAATTGGATAGTATCAAGTTTTGAAGATGAGATAAGCAAACAATTACAAAAATTACTATAAAAGGGCATTTTTATAAAAGATAAACTGTGGTTACATGGTTTAGGTATGATATCTGGACCTCAGATCATTCATGAAAAAGACTTCTGTTATTGGCAGTTAATCCCATAAATCATTTATTCAAGGTATAAGGAACTTGTTTTTGATGGTGATATTGTTCAACTCTCTGTACCTTATACACAACCATAAGATTCTGCCTTCATTCTTCGCACATATAAAACTAGGGTTTCCCACGATGACACACTTGGTTAAATAACTCCCATTTGTAACAACTCACCTTACTAAATCTTTAGTTCTTTGAACTCTGTTAGAGGTCATATGATAAGGGTTTTGAAAATGGATTGAGCACGTTGAACTAGGTTGATCTGAAAATCAATGTTTCTTGGGGGAAAACAGTCCTGAAAGTTTTCATATGAAACATCTCTAAATTCACAAACTATAATTATGGATATGTATATACCGAGTGTGGCTGCATATCACTAATATTCAATGCATTACCGACACGATTACTCACTTACTTGCACAGTATAATTAAGGTGAAAATATGGTTTTTCTTCCCTCGGTCCGTACAAACGCACGTCTAGTCTTTCTCATTCCTCAAGCTAACCTTAAGATCTTTACAAGTCATCTTCTATAAGTACACACTTAGTTCATCCCCATAATGATAACAAGGTCTGCCAATCAAACTGGATTGAATGCCCAATGAATATCATTTCGGTAATACTAACAGAGGCATATTTATAAAAGATAACACATTCAACTGCTTAATAGTCTCAGTAAATTTAAAAGACAGGGGGACGATCTAAAGTGTAAAGAGATGCAACAACACCATGAACTCTTGTAAAGATATTTCCTTATTGGTTGTAAATGACCGGCATGTAAGCTGAATGAATGAAAGGACGAAGATTCGTAATGAAAGAGGTAAAGCATATAAATGACCTGCATATAAAAGATATATAGTTTATTCATGATGGTAATGATAGTGAAGTAAATGAACGATGTTATGAAGTTGAGAGGGAGTATTAAGTACTGAAGGTGAAGAAATCTAACAAATTACCAAGGAGGCATTTGAAAAGTCATACGGTATCGGTATGTGATTAAATTGATGAAGATGAGGGTCAACACCACTAGAAGGGAAATTTTATTCATCTGGTGTTTGAAAGGCCAATGCGTCAAGATGAAGGAGTCAGTCTTATGCTTGAACATGATGGCATCCATCAATAACACATTTTGCAGTAAATGGAAGTCTTGAGTAGGCATATAAACTCCGAAACTACTGGTAGATGGAAATAGCACAAATTATTGTTTATCATCAATAAGATAGGTTGTACTAGTAAAGAAAGGATGGCCAAAATAACTTGAGTGACGACATGCAGTCACGGCCATAGAGTAGGACGCCAACATAACATTGCGGTGCTATAGAAACACGAAGAATATGGATCCATTTAATTGCTAAAAGGGCGCTCAAATGACTGGGTCTACAGCAACCAAAGGCTTTACAAGCAATTATGAATAGTGCCCAAATATAAGCAAAGAGTTGACAGTAAAAATATGAACATAGTGATGATTGAACTGTAAGTAGAATGAGTCAAATATGCTTAGGAAGAACTGCAAATCACATAGTAATGCATACCGATGGTCATGATAGGCTCCATTATAGAAACAGAGAATTAACCGGTTATGATTGTCAAAGTTTGAATCGCCTATAAGAAAGGTTGCTTAGATGTGTTTAAAAGACTCCCAATAGACCACATATAAGATTTTTTATAAACACTCCATTACAAATCAAGAGAGTGTTAGTGGCAAAGAAATGGTGCCTGTGAATAAGTCAAGGGAATTAGGGCATAAATAACTCAATGACAGGAAGTAATGCGAGCATTGCTGATGTAAGGTCTTAGTGTCAAGACCAGATAATTCCTATATATGGCAGCTTAATCTTACTCATACCACACATATAATACGAAGTACCACACCATAAGCTACTAATTGTTATCACCATACATAAGCACTTATTGTAGTATTCATCTCATACTGGTTCACCTCAAAGATATTGCCCCACAAGGCATTTCCTCATCTAGAGATTTACTATAACTTGACACTGTATTAAAACCCTTAAGAAGTTGCAAATGGCATCTCCACATCGGGTTTTAACCATCACTATACTCCAGATCAGGTATATTGACACATCTCAATAAAACTCTCAAATCCTGGGGCAAAACGGACAGAATTCTATCTAAAAACCGACTAAAACCTTGCTTAAAACCTTACAATAGATACCTGAAATGGAGACAAACACTTCAATAGCTCAATGGCCACACGTCAGAGTTCATAACTCAACGGGTCACACACCTGAAGTACACGATTGCAAAAATTTAAACAAATGAGAGAAATGAAACATACAATACAACTCCTAAATAAATAAGAGCATGCCTCATTAGCAGGTGACCCAAATGGTTCCTCACTCCACTTTGCTAATGCTCAAATCTCAGGATATCACCAAATGATTGGGTCACCCAAATGGAAATAGTTCCTCCATATATGCTCGTACATATGAACTTATAGATAATAGCTCACTTAACTAGTCCAATATAAGTCATACACACCTTGATATACAACTCATAAACACTTGATAACTCACAGTGACTATTAAAACCTTAGCTCTGATACCAAATCTGTAACGCCCTCAAATTGCTAATTACTTTATTCATAGATAACCACAACAGAAAACTTAATGATGGAAGGCGCTACTACCGTCCTGATGAGGACAAAGCTTACTGAAATCATTTAATCCTGTAACTCATATTCATAATCACAATATCTATTAAACTGAAATACTCTAAGACCAAAGTCCATAATACTTCAACTTCAATACAATCAACTTAATCATACCAAGTGCTAACTCGCACTCCACACTAAACAAGTATATTGAATATAGACCCAACTTGACCCTGCGATTAATCTCAATAATCATGCTATGTTGAATCCATTGTGAGCATCTGATGACTTCCAAAAGAGCTTGTTAAGTGGAGAAACATATGATACTTAATCACCTAAAATGGAAAATAGGAAAATAATTCGAAAATGCGAGCTAGAACTTAGTACATGCATTCATGTATTGTAAAATGAGCGTAGAAATACTGTTGATGGATACCAGCCTTTGTAATTCATTTAGTTCGCAATAACGATGAAAATAAAAGCAATATGAAACTGAATTGCTCATTGTTATCTGGACGTGAACCCCTTGCAATGATATAATTTATATATAGGTATGCACATGCCAATCCGATCAAGAGTTGGCCTGAAGTTGTGCGGGTAAATGATGAGCTAACGCCCTATAGATGATAACTGACAGGGTCATAAGTCAAATGACAAATCACTGTATAAACTAATTCATTGATAAACTCATTAAGAGTTATAACTTGATAAACATGTTCTGCTTTCTGAAGATACAGGCAATTGACATACCTTAAGTCTTTAAACAAATGTCATCTGATTTGATAAATATGTTCTGACTTGATAACACTTATGGATAACGAGAAATGATAACTAGACCTCGACTTTGTTTGATAAATGTTATTGTAGGTATTTGTAGTCAGCAAATAATCCTTACTCACATAATTGAGTAAGTAAAAGTATGTATAATAGAAATTGCGTAATTAAATGGTATACATAACTTGGGTATTTTAATATAACTTCAAAACTGAACTAATAAAAGTAATTAAATTCAATATAACGTAAATGAAAGTAAAATAAGCCACAATGAGATAAATGAGATTACAAAGGAAAAGGCCTTGATGGTGACAAATGAGGGAATGATTGTGGCCTTTTCTGAGATAGGTTACTGATACAGGCTTAAGGCTCGCTGATGTATAGCTTGATTCAAGATAACGGCAAGTACACTAGATTGACTTGATAAATACATTTGATACATTCTGAATTAAGTAAGTAATAAAGGTTTGAGGCCAAGAGAGATATATCTTGGTTCAAAATAGCATAAACTGCAATAACTTGGTCTGTTAAATATGATTTCTAAGTCAAAAATTCTCCCCACTTCTCATATTTCATTCATGAATCCATTATATATAGAATTTCAACCCAAATTAGTTGTTGAACTCAATAGAAGCTATTAAGCTCACTAAACTTGGTATTTTCTTTGTAAAATCCATAATTGATTCAAAGCTCTTAAACAAGCTCCTAAATTATATACTTGTCTTCTTCTGTCTCATTAATCAAGCTAAAAGCTCCATAAAAGTCCATCAATATTCATTTTCCCCTTAAATAACCTTGCTTGGCCCAAAATGTGCAACATTAGTGCATGATCAATCTCACTCAATCTTTATTATTGCTCCTTACATAATTACTCAAAATGCTTCCAAAAATCACTAAACTCAAAATACTCAACTAAAATTCATGAAATCTTATAGAAAATTCAAAAATAAGATGGACAATCTGCAGTAAAATTTTCAGAATTTTCCTCGAAGTATACGCTGCACAGAAATTGCAATAACAGCTCAATTTGTACCAAAGCATGTCAGTTCACTTCAAAAATTCATAACTTTAACCCTTGACCTCAAATGAAGACCCAAAATCCTAATACGAAAATATTGAGTAGTCTCAAAAAACTTTTATTTAGAACACCAAGTATGATTCCCAAAATGGGATTAGAACATCAGCATGTCAGTTTTAGTTTAACTTGCACAGTCCTCGTAAAATGACCATAAATTTGTCCGTAGAACTCGGATTAAGGCAATTCAAAAGGCATTTGAAAGCTAACTCATGAATCTATCTATCCACCAAAAATTATAATTCGTAGCTAGGCTAATCATTAACAGTTTATTAGCAAAATGTTCCCTGTTTTCTGTCAGTTTACAGCCACACTCTTTTTGCTTTCTCCTCTTTTTTTCACATAAATCTTCACTTGAAATCATTCCAAATCATCAAAAACATCATCATAATCATCAATAAGACTAAAGATTACAAAATTGCATATAAAATAATACAAATCCATCACTTCAAGTTTAAGCTCGCATGATCAAGAACAACCTCAACCCTCGCATGCTTTTAAGCTTAACTAACAAGTAAAACATCAAAATAATTCTTATTCATATCAAAATAACATGATCCATAATCAAATTGAACAAAAACCAAGAATCAAAACCAAAATTAACACAATAGGTGATAAAGTTACTCACTTTGAGCGTGAATATATGAAGATAGAGGTGGTGTTTGGTGGTGATAGGAGTTGGGGATGGTGGCTGGTGGTGTTAGGGGTAGGGGCTGGTGGCCTAAGGTGGCTAGGAGTGGCAGCAGTAGGCTAAAACAGCTATAGGAGGGGCTGGTGGTGGTGCTGCCACGTAGGTCTAGAGGAGAGAGGAAGAAGAAGACTAAGGTTTCTACCTGAACGAAAATGATTTTGAGTTTATCTTGAATACATGGATAATATTTAAGCATGAAAAGTGACTTTGTGCTAATTAAAATTAGGCGCAAATAATGTTGATTAACTTAATTTTATAACACCAATATTTTCGGGCCACAATTTGAGCCCAAAATGAATCGGGTCGCAATTCAGCTCAAATGGATTGGGCTAAATTTAATGAATTTGGGTCCAAATTTTTGCATGGTTAAAAATTAAATTTTTGTGACATTATGAAAATAATTTATCACCTAATCATATTTACCGAGGTCTAATATCGATTCACCCAAAATTGTTACGGTAGATGAAAATCGAATTGCAAAGTGGAGCTCAAAATGAATTCTACCAATCGAGATGATTAAATGCTATAAATGGCTTAATTAAATAAATAAATATGATTTAAGGTCGGGCTATTACATCTCATTTCTCAAATAATTCAAGAATATATTTCTTTTCTTTTTTTAATAAAAATTTTCCTGCTCCAATATTAAAGAGATAATCAAAGATATCTTCTGAAGTCGCTCCCTCTATCTTTACATATTTGTTAAACTCATTGGAATAAGTATTTCCACAATGCATTAGTGTTTTTCCTTGTTCGATCAATAGCCAACTTTGATGATAAATGTTATAAAAATCGATGGCTTTTGCTAAAGGAAGATCAGTAACCACTTCTCTTCATTCTGAAAACCATTCTTGTCGTTGATCATTAGGGTTGTCTAAATCAACTATCGAAACAAGAAAATGAGCTTGTTTAGCTTTTCCATTTTCATACTCGATTAATGCACAGTGTACCTCCACATATTGGTATCTATTATATGGAATTTTTGTTCGACCATCTAGAGATGTGAGAATCTAATGGATCTTTCTAAACATGCATCGCTGAAATTTAATTAGTCTTGGGAAAAACGAGAACTTCGGATTTGGGATTTCTATAAAGTAAACTACCATCCCGTATTCCCAGGCTTTAATGGCGGGGACATTTGGAGATATTGAATTTGTTGGAAAACTAACACCACCAACTGCAGACTTATAGGACAATAGATTGTAGTACTCCATGATTCCCAAATATCATAGAAAAAATTACAATAATAGTCGATGCAGGTTGCATACCACTCATTGAATCTTTTTTCTTGAACATGAGAACTTATTTTTTTCTTGGACATCATAAAGGATACCTTAGGTAATTAACTTGTAATTCTAGAAGGAAAAATCTTTAGGCTATTAGGTAGGCAGAGGATAGCAGACTAAAACGTGATCTACTTTTTATATAGAATTTCAAATTATCAATAAGGACTTTACTAGAAGGAGAAACCCGTTCTAGTAGTAATGCCATTTCATTATGGATTTCCTTCTTTTCTGGCAGGAGGTTTGCTTTAATGATCACCATTGACGACTTCTCGAGTTAAACTATCTGCTGAAGAGTTATTTGATCCTTGTATATGTTCAATAGAGGAGGAAAACTGGTTAAGTCATAATTGTCAATGCAGAAGTCACCTTTGCACTTACATATTTGATAAATTCTTTTTCACAAAACCAAGTATTCCTTTGCAGTCAGTTCGAATAAGAAAAGATTTTGGGGTTAAAAAATTAGGAACTTTTCAATTTCCCTTATCACTGCAAGGATTTCTTTTTCATCATGGGATAGTTGCATTCTGCCTTATTAAAACTTCCACTGCAATATTTACAGAGTTTTTCTCCTTCTTTAATTTTGAGTACCGTACTCTAGTGCTCGTGGATGACATTTGTCTCTAGAACTAAATCATCTCCTTTATTAGGCAAATTAAGAACAGGAAGATTTTCACCCATATTTTTGAAGTTATGAACGTAGTCTTTGTATCATTAGTGGTTTATGTCCAACTTACTTCTTTCTTGAGTTTTTGCTACAATGGCTTTCTCAGTTTAGCTAATCTTTAATGAAATCTGAAGTATAGATAAGCATCTAAGAAACCTTTCTAGCCGCTTCCTATCTTCAATTTCTTCAGGGATATTTTCTATTTTTTTAAAAATATGTTTTTGCAGAATGATTTGTCTAGCTTTTATCTCTAGGCCTAAGAACTCATTCTTATTCAACATAAACACACTTATTCCTAACAAGTATGATACCATGATTAATGCATCTTTGGGTGACAGCTAAGACATCCTCTTTGTGCTGTTCTACGGTTTTTGAAAAGATAAGGATATCATCGACGTAAACTAAACAATAATAATTAAGGCCTTTGAAAATGTTATCTATTCTTCTTTGGAATATTTGAGGTGCATTTTTAAGACCAAATGGCATTACTATCCATTCATAATGTCCTTGTGGGGCACAAAACATAGTAAAGGGAATGCGTTCCTCATCCATTTTTATCTGCCAATATCTACTTTTACAGTCCATTTTCGAGAACCAAGACACTCCTTGAATTCTGTTGAAAAGGATTGTTTTGTTAGGAATATAACAACCATTAAAGACAGTATTATCATTAAGCTTTTGATAATTGACCACCATTCTTGTTTTTCCTCTTTTTTTACCATAAAAGCGGGACTAGTATGAGGACTCTTGCTATTCCTGATTAATCTTTTATCCAAAAGTTCTTTAGTTTATTTATCAAATTTTTGGATATCTTGGTGTGTATACACCATTTGTTTGACTCAGATAATAGTGTTGGGGTTTAATAGAGTGATTTTAGCAAATGTTTTATCTTTGTTCCAAAATTTTAGAGGATTATTAAAGTAGAGTTCTTTGCATAATTTTTCTTATTGTTTGAAAAACTACTCTTTAATAAATAACTGGAGTAACGAAATTGTCAATGCCACCTCTCATTATGCAGGCATAACCTTCTCACTACACTAGCCGCGTGTAAGCTCAATTTTCTGATGAGTGTAAGTCTTACTTAATTTTTCAATAGGAACTAAGTGATCATTAATTGTGAATATTATCTAGTTTATGGTCTGTTTGCATGGAGAATATAGTCTCTGAAAATTATTTCCAATAATCATGTCATGAGAGGGTTGATCAGTAGCGCAAAGAACTAGTATAATGCATTATACTTCTAATTCTATGGATAATCCTTCTATTACCTCATTATGGCTCATAATGCTAATATTGGCTATCCTTACCTGCAAAGAATTTTAGGCTTTTTGTCACATCAATTCTGGAAATAAAGATCCTTTCCCAAAGCATACCGAACAACCACTATCTCTGCAAGTACACAATTCATATTTATTATATCCCTCTAAACAAACATTTATCGGGGTATAGATTCTATTAGGATTTCTATTAGTAGCCTCATAGCAAATCTCCATAGTCATTTTTTTTACTAATTCATCTTCATAAATTGGTTCACTGATAGTTCTTATTTTGTACCCAATGATCTTTCTATCTAGACTCATACTTCGGTCTACACTGTGTTTTGCCGGTTCAAAACTCATTCTACTCATTTCACTGGTCATGCTAATGATATCATCTTCTTTAAGCACTTCTTTAGCTGATGAAGATCCTTCTCTCCATTCTGATCTTGCACTCATGCTTCTTAATAATTAGGGTTTAATAGTAATTTTACCATTCTCATCAATTTTTATCACATTTTTCTTACTAGTCTTTGTAGAGTTGGCAAAGCTAGGTATCCATGATTGCTCAATTTTAATCTCCGTAGGATTGGATTTAATTCTCTAGATGTTTTGCATAGGGGTAGGGCTTTTAATTTTTTTGTCTCTATGATTTTCACCTTAATCTTTGGATCAATGGTATCATCTAATTTGTAGATAATTTTTCAAAATATTCTTAGTGGGTATTCTCCTCTTTTCATGTTTGTCCCAATTGTTTTTTCCTTAAAGAATAGGAAGTTTTTAGCAAACTCATCTTTTAAACTCACATAATATCATGGTCAGTAATTGAATCCTACTGACTCTTACATTAGTTAGTCTTTATCCCTGTGATAATTTGATGATTAAATTTGATATGCCTAATATCACAGAGCGAAGCATAAATATCAATATCTTTGCCATAATGCTGTAATAGAGTGATTTGAACTTGGACATTTCCAACATAAATATACCTATGTTCTATCTTTGTCATACTTAAGGATATTTTCCCAGTTAATGAGATTAATTTCCCCCACATCATACTCACAGTCTTTGATTTTTAGATCTCCTTCTATTATTTCACATGCGTATTTGCTTTTAAATTGAAAGATCGACTTTTTATAGATCATGCCTTTCTTAATTATGGAAAGGACCCAATCTCCCTTGAATTCTTTGTTATCATTATCTACAACAAACTCTTCTCCTTGAAGATCACCAAGACTAATCGAGCTACTTTCCATCATATGACTACTTTCTTCATAGTCACTTTCTTCGTATTCATTGTCCAGTGTAATTTCAACAATTCCTTTGTTGTTACTTAGGGTTAGGTCTAATGCCTCATCTTCACTAAGCTCAATATAATCTACGCTACCTAAGGTCAATAAGCTTATTATTCTTCCGATTTTTGCATTCATTAGCATAATGTCCTACTTCTCTGCATACCCAATATTTACAGTTGTTTTTCCTGCAGGACAATAAGCGGCTTTCCTAAAAAATCTTCGTTTTTTAGGACTTGGTTTGTTATAATATTTTCTTCTATATTTTTTCTCTCCTTTACTTACTAAAGCTCTTTTTCTTATAAAAATTTTTCTTTTTTCTCAATGCAGATTTTTTTTCCCGATTAGTAAGGTGAATCCTAGCAAGTTAGGAATTGTTTCTTAATTTTCTTTTACTTTTAGAGATCAAAACATTGATCATTGATGCATTTTCTTAAATAAGAGATTCTTGAACCAAGGATATCCATAATATCTGCTCTTTCAAACCATGCAATATATTTTTTATTAATTATAGAATTTATAAGATATGGTAATTTGTCATAGAAAATACCAAGATTAGTTTCATTATGCCCAATTTTGTAATAATATTGGCTAAATTTATAAATATAATTTTTCAGATATCTCATATCTTATATTTCTATGTTATTAATCTTTCTTTACTATTCTCTTGCTTTTTCTTTAAAATCACATTTACTTTTATAAACTCAGTATTGATTTCCTTATATAGATTTTTGAACATTACAGCTGGTATTTCTATCATTCTTAATGTATTTTTACCATCTTCATTTAACAAATCATATCAGTCAGATACAGCATTAGAAAAACTATGTTCGATGCAGTTTAGGAAATTAGCAGCTGTCCATATTGTGTTTAGGTTTAAGATACTATTCATGCCTCTTTTCTAATGTTCAAATATTTCTTCTCTATTACTAGCTTCATCTATACTTAAGATGTTTCCCATTTGACTAATTAGAGTAAGGTCGATTTCTTCAAAGCTTGTAGTTTTCCTTGGGATAAAACCAAAGGAAAAACTAGTTGTTCATCCTGCTGGAACATGCCTATGTCTTATAAAATGAATATTTCTTCTAGAAGGTTCACCAAACTCTTCAGGCTTAGGAACAACATTGTTAACCATATTGGTCTCTATTTCACCTAAGTCAAGTTCTTCTTCAATTTCATTAACCTCATCTTCAACATCTATTTTACCATATTTTTTATCCAATTTTCATATAATTTCTTCTAAAGGTAATACATTTAGATCTTCTAGCTTAATAAGGTTCATCTACTGATATATTTCTTCTTCTAATTAGACATTATTAGTCTCTTTATTATTATTAGATAACATGTCATGTTTATCACTAATTGTGCCTATAATCTTGTTTAATTCTTCTAGATTTTGTTCTTTCTCGAACATATTCTGCAGTTCTTTAAGAGTATACTACTTATACTTCATCTTATTCTTCTTTTTTTACTTTTTCAGCTGATTTTTTACCTAATTTTTCTCCCACTTCTTTTTGAATTTTTATATCATGCAAAGAAAATTGATTTTTATTTTTTGCATTTTGGAAAAAATATTTATGCTAAAATGGCGAACAAATGCTGGAAGTAGATTTTCCACTACACCTAACTTCATTAACTAGAGAGAGGTGAATTACAGATAATTGTTTCTTAAGCTCCTTGACTTCAATCTTAATCTTAACTAATTCTACTTTTAATTCTAAAACTATATCAATGATATAGCTTAATTGAGGTGCTATTGAAGAAATTTCTTTCGATGAGCGAACAATGTGTGAATAATTCGGTCCAGGATAACCAGGTGATGATTCAAGCATTAATCCCAATTAATTAGCTTAATTAATCATTAATTAGCTTAATTATATTGATTATTTTTGGTCATGTGGCTTTGATACTAATTGAAAGAGGGCTTCGAATAGTACTAGTAACCAAACTATCACAAACACAAATTTAGAATTTTGGAAAGTATGTTTTTAAGGATTGGGTATAGATTTTCAAATATGAAAAGATTAGAGCATTTGTACAAAATGGGTCAATTGTGAATCGGGTCCTTTTTGTTGGTTTTCTCAAAAGTCGAGGTATCTTGCAGTTATTTTTAAAAACTAAGGGTTCTTTTTGTTCTTTACGCAAAACCTGAGGTACCTTCATGTCTTTTATCCTCACTTCCTCTCCTATGTTTGACTCAACCAAAAGTAAGGCAAATATAGACTAGCTCTTACTAATGGTCTGCTCATCCCATGTGTCATTATGTAGAGGTTTTCCTCACATTCCTCCATGGGTTCATATTTGTAAGGTAGAGGTAAAGAAGTAAATACCAGTGCTTGCCCTTGGTGTTTGTAAGAATTATGTCCATCATACCTCTCACACAATAATCAAACTATGGTGCATAAAGCAAAGTTTGACAAGCACCCAAAGGAAATGTCCCATATAAACCTCATTTCTAAACTTGCTCATTGAAAATGAAAGTAGAGCTTCTTTGGAGATGTTTACCTTATTCCCAACTTGGGAAAATGGAGAACATAAGAGTAAGTCTAAGAAATAATAAGTAGCACAACCTCTAAGGTGGCCCTTGACTGAACGTTTTCTCTTCAATATCCAAAATGAACTCTTTTTCTTCATTGTCCTCTTCTTGAACCACGGTAGGCTCTTCTTCTGTTTCTTGAACCATGATCTTCTCCTAAGTAATAATGGGTTCCTCTTTTAAGGGTTGTTCTTTAGAGAGTTGTCCTAGGTTGGATCCCACATTCATGCATGACCTGAGCCAACTTCAACTCTTGATGCTAGGTTTTGTTTGAAGAGCTCTCTCCTTCCTACGGCACTTAAACCAATATTAGGCATAACTTCGGAGTTATTGACTAGTTATCCTAAAATGCTCTTCATCCCAGCATCCATGCTCTTCATCCCAGCATCGATTGGTTTAAAATAATGTTTAACTATTTGAACTCATCTCAAACAAGTGGTAGGTTCCAAACTAATACCATCAAAACAAGGAGGTTCGTCCATGGCCTTCTTCACCTATGCCATTTGCTTTCTAAGCTTCCTTACTTGATCTCAGAGTTCAAATATAGCTATATCCTCCATTGTATGGGAAAACAAAAGGTGAAAAGGGTTTTTGAGAAAAAAGTCAAGGATTAGAATGAAAATAAAGGACCATGGAGAGTGGATTTCACCATGTAGGTTGTATAATATGTGATTGCATATGTAAAATGTGCAAGCATGTGTGTGTTTAGGCTGGATAATATGGCTATATCCTCCACGGTATGTAAGCATGACAAGCATCTAGGTTCATAATTATATACGTGAAATGCGTGTGTTTGGGTTGTCTAATACTTTAATCAAGGCTTCGAGAAGCAAAGCCATATTGATTGAAACTTGCTTAGTGTATGCTAGTTTATGGACCAATGGTCCAGGGGAGCCTTCAATGGTTACATATCCTAAGAACTATGTCAAATGAATATTCTCTGTTGGAATTAATGGACATAGATGTATGTACACCTAATCACTAAAGTTAACCATTATACTAGTCTCTGTTGATAACACTTGGGGGGTTATTATTTCGTGGTTTGTTGTGTTCACAACAAAATAGATATGATGTTTTTCGATTACGCGCTCCTAAATGGAATATAAGCAATTATATATTAAAATAAATGTAGTGACAAATGGATCCAAAAATATACATATACATAGCATTTTGGGGGACATGCATTCCCAAAAGATATATTAGTTTTCCTATTTGCAAGGATCGATGGTAGTAGATTACCTTTACGTAGAAAGAAGTGATGGTTTACAACTAATTTTACATCTATGATGCTTCGAGCAACTGAAACCTATATATTATTCTCCTTTTATTGCATATTTATTGTTAAAAATTAGGAATACATGAAATAAGCATTAAATGATTTTTATATTATTAAATTTGATTTCCCATCTACAAATAGCAATAGATTTTTTAAGCAACAAACTTTGACAATCTTATGCCATTAGAAAAATTACTATTATTTTTGACATAGTATGTGCGATAAAGGAGTATCCTATTATGAATAATATTGAGGTTGATACAGGAGGAACCATGTCTGATTGGACAAGTACTAAGGAGTGTAATTTATGCAAGAAATCTTCCTCATTAAGCCTAAGTGAAGAACAAGTCCCAAAGGGCTTGGTGAGTACAAACTCATTAATATTCTACCTAATATTTCATCGGAATAAACTGTATAATTTTGTAGAAAATGCATTTTCGTAAATGATATGTGACACATTAGACCTATGCCATCAGATATGAGTTAATGCCCTTCAATTTAGAGAAATTGAACATAGATCAGTCGAACTACTTGGCATATCAATCGAGGTAGAAATGGCATGCAGATCATTTGAGCGTAATTCAGTTTTTTCAATTCAAGACACGCCAAATCGGACTTATATGATGCTTAGGTTATTATTATTTCTACAATTAATTAAAAGTCTTGCAAAATATAGTACAAAGCAATACAAGCATTACCCACAAACACCAAATCACACGTCTAGCTCAAATAAACAATGGGGTCTCTAAAGAACCAACATATGTCATCTTCTTCCTAGACCGGTTGGGCTCATCGTTGACAATCTCTATATCTATAATAATTCATATCCTATTTGGTTTGTTCAGGGTGGATCTATAGTTATGTCAACAATAAGTCCACGCTCACCCAATTTACTGGGATAATATGGCAATTGTCCTAAACACAAGTTAGGATTTGGCATGTTTGATTTAGATAATACAATTTGAGCCGAGTTAATACAAATTGGGCGCACTAAATTAAATAGGTTAGGTCACATTATTTGGAGTTCAATTTAAAATCAATTATGATATTTCCTTTCAAAATCAATTAAGGTTATGGGCATTAGATATCAGACTTGCTTAATCATGGCTAATATTGTAATGAAATCCAAGACAAGCTAGCACACATGCATAGCCCACAACAAACTTTGACATGAGGGGGAAAAACCAACAAGGCCAAGATATAGCGGTTATCAATGGTTTCATCAGGATGTGCTGATAATCCACAATGACAACTTTCACAAACACGAATTATGTTTCACATACATGAAAAATACCATCAATCCAAAAGTTTGATTGATGATTCAAAGATAATGAGCTATAAATATCATTCTATAATGTCTAGCATGATAGGCCACATGTTGATCTGCATATTTTCCCCTAACGATGATGTTTCATGCTACACCAATCTTTAGTTTAGTGATGTGATTGCCACTCTTAATATTGAGTTGCTTGATTTTCCATAAGTTGAACATCCTAGGTTCCATGTTTATAAATTATTCTAGAACTAGTGTGATGCTTGGTTGGATATAATATAATGGCAACATAATGCAATCAACTTTGCAATGCAATTATATTACATACTTTGTGGTAATCATAATTACAAGATAGTTCTTTTATTGTGATACTCTCTTATAACCAAACAAGGTAATAAAAACACATTTACTAACTTGTTTGCATTACAAGGTTAATTACATCTAACTAAACATTACCTAAATGAAAAGTGAAAGTTAAAAGATCAGTGGCTATATAAGAATTTGTTATGATAGCTAGTTGTAGCCACATGAGTATCATGGCTTAGGCTAAAATAGGGTTGATCTCTTAACCAACATGTCCACTAAATTGTATAAGCTGAGTTGGGTTAGTGGGTTATTAGAATTATAGCTCCACTGAATGCAGCTCATACCTTAGCCCAACACTACTCACTCCAACAAACTAGCCCATTAAGGATAATAATTGCATTTTCTTCCATAGAGGCGAGAGATCACAAAGCAATGATAACAATCCATTATTCAATCCCATATTGGTGCAATAAAGCAAATATGTCGATTAGCTTTCATACCGTTTCTAGCCATCTAAGTTGGAAAATTCCCCATGTTGAGAAACATACCTCTTAATAATGAAATGGTTTTGAACAAGTTGTCTGGAGCACTCTAGATTTCGTTGACTATATATCAATATTATTCCCAGCCTTAAAGATGAGAAGTTTGTCAAGTCGCTTAGATGTATAACCGTAATGGGGAAGAAATTCTCGTGCGTTAATAGGATAAGCAAACAATTGAAATAATACATTTAAACATTTACGTTTTTAAGACATCTCTACATAGCAATGCTAAGAGAATGAAAGTAAAAATATTCCTATACCTTGAGATATCGATAGTTTGGACAGCCACAAAGATAGTAATCCATCATTATTGGTGCCTACTTTTTAATCTGGGGAGTGATGAAGAAATACACATTATAGTTCATTAACTTCTTTATCCAAAGAAAGAAAATTAAGATAAATTTTATAAGAAAATATGAGAAACACTTTGCTTGGCAAAATTGTCAATTCAATTACTCAACCATACTCAAAATAACAAAGGACAATTCTGAGCCTAACTTGAGCCTAATTGACCTAAACTGTAATGACCTTAAATCTTCTTAAGCAATGGTGATGGCTTTTTTTGATAAATCTATCAACTAATAGCAGATCATTGTATGACCTAAACCAAAACTAGCATGACTAACAAGAATATTCATCAATCCAGCATAAGTTCAAATAATAAAACCTCTTTCTTAAGTCTAGACAAGACCCAAGTGAGTTACCTAATTTATGTAGTCATAATAGAAAACAGGACAACCATCAAGAATCTTCAAACATACATGGGAAACTCAATTGGTTTGATACTCTTACGATTTCACTTAGGGGATACATCAATTCTACGATTAACTGCAAGTAGGAGACAAGTAAGAGCATCATATTAAGCACATGTTTCTAAGGGGAAGTTATGTCTATGGCCTGAACATTGCCCACAACTTCTTCACTTTCTTTAGTAGGAGATTTTGTCTCATCAACTCCAAAAACAATGGTAGCTTCAAGAAAATAGCCATGTCCTCTACATTTGAGGCCTTAAACTATCCATACACATTGATAGAAGGAGTTTATTCTCTTCATGGTCATGATTAGCCTCTCTCCTCGCATTTGTGATGCGGAACAAGCCCCAAAAATGGACTTACTCCTCCAAGAAAGGGTTATGAACCAAGTGGGCACAATGTTGACTTTGGAAAAGTGGAGGTCAAGGTTTTGGTCCTCCTAGGTCAATGTTGACTTGGGGTCCTTGAATAGACCCAATTAAGCTTAGAAATGGTGGTTGGGCAATCAGGAGCTGAGCTACTTTATCTCCAATACCCCTTTTTATTAGCTTTTTTTTATTTTCTAGGTAAAACATCTTACCTTATTCTAGCTCAGTTTTGGAAGAGCAAACGGAGCCCAATTTAGACAAATTACATATGTATGGATATCTGTGGATGTCTAGTTTCTATAAAGATATAGGACATCTTTAGAATCTAAGAATCAAGGAAGATATAGGGTGTAAACAAAGCAAGGGTTAGTGTAGGGCCTAGGATTGTATGTTTTTAATTAAGGAATTAATTGGGCTAGCAAATGCATGAACTATGGGCTAATATTTCTTAGACAACTGGTGGACTCTTCTAGAAGCCACCCACAGAAAAATCTCTCCATGACTTATCCATTTGAAGTAGTGCATGACTCATCCAATCTAAAACTAATGCAGTCAATTCCAGCTTAGCTTATATTCTTATGGTTCCCTTCAAAATTGTACCACTAGTTAGGATTCCACTGGTTAATTTCCTTGTAATCCTATTGGTTAGTACATGGCTTGGGGAAGGGGTTACTCTTCTATTTATTTGCTTCATCTTTGTAATATTTCTTAGACTTGGATTAATAAATGAAAGCATACTGCTTAGTATCTCCTCAAAAATCTCATATTTCTTTATCTCTCTAGTGAAGTGGTGAAATTGAATCTTTCGTTTAATTCAACCTTTGGTGCTTCAGCTTTAGAAGGTTAAAGGTGGGTTGATTAATCTAGCAGTGGCTTAGCCTATGTTGTATATATATCCCCATTTGATTTATCTGTTTGGTTTATTGTTCTCAAGTTTGATTCAAACAATAGGAAGATTTGTAGTTTTCTCTCTCCCGAATATTTTTTGGAAGATTGATCATCTTTAATCATTTAGGGCGCATCAACAAGGATTTATCGTCCTCATTTGGCCAAGGGTTTTTTCACATGGTTCAATTTGGAATAGCTAAAATTATTTTGTTTCTTATTTTAGAAGTTTCATAACAAAGTTGACTTTTTGACAAAGAATCAAACGAGTCCCTTTGTCTTCTCGAAGATTTTGCCTCACAAGTTTCATAGGAATAAGAAAAGGATACTATCTCATGCTCAACTTCATCAGAGGTGAAATTGAATTCTTCAGTCTTTTGGCTTTTGGAAGCTCCTTCAAAACATTAAGTCTTGGAAGAGACCTATCATAGTCCCTTGTCTTTTGGTAGACTTTCCCTCATAAATTCCATGATGGTTAGATTAAAACATTCTCCCGGACTAAACCTTGTCAATAGTGTAACTCATGTTTCGAGTCTCCTAGTTTTTGGAATTTAACTAGAAATGTTATTTTCCAACAGAAATTGATCGTAATCCTATTGTTTTTTACTGGATCTTTCCTCAAAAGATGTTCCATATAGATAAGAGAAACTTGTCCCCTATTCAACCTCATCATAGGTCAAATTTATTTCCTGTGTATCCTAACTTCTAACAGGATTTGTGACTCCATCAAATGTGAAACTTATATCTTGAGTATCCTGGCTTCAAACAACAGTTGTAGCTATAAGATCTATACAGAATTAGAGTTTTCATTGGCTTTGGTAGTACTTGCTAAGTTAGTAAATTCAAGTGTATTACCATGTAGCGACTTTGGTGATGTAAGATCAACCTTCTTAGTTAGAGAAATGACATTAATTTGATGAGTTTCGCCTAAAGGATCGACATCCCCTTCATTTTTGAAAATTCCCTTATGATAGGCCATATGATTACCACATCTGAAAATTCGTTAACTTCCGGAGGATGACTGTCTTCTACCTCCAATGTGACCTTATGATTACTAGGAGATGGTGAAAGGTAAAGCAAGGTTTTGTTTCCAAATAAATACTTAGAGGTTTGCCTTGATTTATCAGGATTAACATGAGAAATATTTCCACTGCTGAGACACAAGTTAGACCAAATAATGTTGTTACCTAGAGTAGGCAGAGAGGCAGCACTATGTTTGCACCAAAAATACAATCTTTTTGTGATACCTTTATACATAATTTGTGCACGAAATAATTATTATACTTAGGTTATTATTTGACTTTGTTTTATTTTATAGGTGTTGAAAATTTCAGAAAAATATGAAAAAAATGAAGAAAAATGCTGAAAATAAAGAATTGGGTCAAGAACCCAACCATAGACCTAAGCTCATTTCCTACTCTAGCCCAAAAGTAAGAAAAGGCAAAAATAAAAATAAAAGAGACACTAAAAACATACCCAACCCCCTAACACACGCCTCTCACATGCCTATTCCCCCTATTTCTCTCTCTCCTCTCTATTTCATCAGAACCCCGAGTTCACAACAGCCTCCTTTTTGCCTTTATCCTCAATACCACCCTCTCAAACTAGTAGAGCACCACTCCACCATCTTCATCCACTTTCATGACTATACGCCAACAACTCCAGATCACTCCCACTCCATTGCATGCCAACACAACACTGCCTTGCACCATCTTCAACACCCATATCAGGGGCACAATCAAGGGTCGAGATTGATGAAGGAGGTGAGTATAAAGCGAGCAGCGGTGAATGGCAGGTATTGAGGGTGAGTATCAATGTTTGAAGTTTAATGCATCCAAGTTGGGATACCAAGTTACTGATGATGAACTTTTTTCTTCAAGCTGCCAGAGGCAAGAATAAGAAAGGCTCAATTTATGGACTTTGGAACCATTCGCAAGCCTACTATGAGAGGCTAGGACCATCTACTTCACTTAAGAATGTGTGTTTGGGACTTGGATTTTAAAATCAACTTGGGTAAATGAGGGACTTAGTATATGTTATATATGTTAGTATATATGTAGTAGGAATTAACAGTTATAACTTGGGTTTGCTATTTCATCTAATTTGTGATTATTTAATCCAAAAAAGATCATGTGAATACTTAGTGGTGATTCAGAATTAGTTCTATTTATAATCAATAGGTTTACTTGTTTAGTTTTAGTTAGTGTAGAATGATATTGGATTAGTTTCATAATTAATTAATGACCTTAGTTTCATCCTCGTCTATGAGAAAATGACCCTTAAGTACTATAGCGAAAGCTGTACGCTTGCGGCCTTTAAATTTTCATTCAAAAATTCACTAACAAGTTTTTGGCACAATTGTCGAGGACGATGGCATGAGATTAGGTCACATTCTCATTTTCTTTGCTCCTTTCTTGTTAGTTATGTATGCTTTGTTTTGCTTTGTTTATTTTGCTATTAGTAGTGACTTAATTTAGTTTATTTCTTATAAAATCCAAAAAAAATAAAAGAAAAACTAAAAAAGGCTAAAATTGAAAAAAAATAAAGAAAAAAATTTTGAAAACCCCTAAAAACTGAAAAACTTGAAAATTTTAAAAATAAATGACAATTTTCTATTTCCCTCAATTTGAGCTTGAAATATTTTAATGATATTTGAGTAGATTGAATGACTTGCGTGCTCTATGAGTTGCTCGATATTTTAAGAAATAGGAAATCTTTCAAGTGATCTTTGAGGGTCTTAACGATGATTATCAGAGTCATGTTGAGACTATGTACCCCGGGAGTTTGGGATGTTTGTTTATTAGGACTTTTGATGAAATTTGGGATTTCTTTGAATATTTAGCTCATAAGACTTAGGAGCATGAAAATGCTAGAAAGATCTTTAGTCACCACATTCCCGACCCGTATATGATGCATGCTACACCTTTAGGTGAGATTCAGTTTGGGAGTATATCTTATGAGTACTCTCATGCTCCATGTGTTCCTATTTCATGTGATCATGTGATCCCTTTGATCATGATATTAATACTTGTCTATTACTGGGTAGACCACACAAATTAAAGGCATTGGTCGCCTTTAATAGAGAGCTTTACTTGCATAGTTACTCAAGACTGACGTATTTTAGGCTCTTCTACGCCTGAGGTTAGGTCTTGTGATGATTTTGATGTTAGGAGTGAAGCACCAATCCCTTTGGGGCATGGTTTTCATGATGATACATATTGTCATGACCTCGAGGAAGCGAGTGATCCCTTATCTCGTTTAGCAGTTCCTTCCCTAGAGTCTAGCACAGTTAACCCATGAGAGCAATCGAACCGTTCATAATTCGTCTCTTCCTTTAGCTCCCTTAGGAGAGCTCGAGGAGACAGATGGATTTGAGAATGATGCTAGTTCTTATGATCAGTGTAGCATATTTATTAAGTCAAAGGATACATTCATCGAGGAGCATTCATTTGATGAGCCTTCTGTTGTAGATTTTAGTAAGGTTATGCCTCCTAAGGAGCTTATTGATCTCATTTCTGTTGAGTCTTCCCTTGACTTAGCTCCCTCTCCTCCAATTTCACCTCTTTCTTCTTCCCTCTGTGTTCTTCTTCCCTTTTCAAACCACCCTGAGTTTACTTTTGTAGAGTCTGAGACTTTTGTACTTAGCGATCCTTATTTAGATGAGACTCTTGATGATAGTGACATAGAGATATTTGAGGATCACTTTTAGGAGAAGGACTTGACTTTAGGCCATCCTTTGAGCTTTGATGTTCATATTCCATTTGATGGGCTTTGTTAAAGTACGCTCCCCTCCCCTCTTAGAGATGGTGTACTTCATTTAGGACATCCAGACCACTCTGGATGGTTTATGCATTCATATAGTCACATCCTTGTTAGACCATTGACTAGTGTGTCTGATTTTACATATACACATCTCTTATTTGATTGGGATGAGAGCTTTGATAAGTTTAAGAGAGCCTTGAGTTGCATTCCATTTATACGCTTTATTTAGGTTACACCTCTTACTTCTAACTACTTTCATTTTTATGAGGATTATGCCTAAATATTTAACAAGTTGTTATGAGCTCTGGTAATACGAGTAACAGCTTGTGAGCTGCCATAGAATGGCTGATGCTCCATGGACCTCCTCAACATCATCTAAGTGAGGCATTAGCTTGGGTACAATCAGTACTCAATCTGGTATGATTTTTCCACCCTTTCCCTAGTCTCGTTTTTCTTTGCTTTTCTTTCTATCTTATACATAGTTGTGGATATTTAGGATTGTGATTGTGTGGGTGATCGATCTTGAGGATAAATTTGGAATTAGTTAAGCCAAGTTGTCTACGACCACCTTTAGTTGTGTTATGCATTTTGCTATTGGTAGTGTATTTTGTTTTGTGAATACTTATCAGTTCTTTTGGTTGAACAGTTGGGGATGTCTAAGATTGTAATTATATTATGGATGTTTTGTTTGATTTTTATTAAGTAGCCCCTAGTATATTTTGGGTTTTTTTTTTTTAAGTACCTTGTAGTTATCTATTTTTGTTTATTAGTGGTACTGTTAAACCAGAAACTATGATATTTTATACCCCTTCATTATCTAATAATTAATTGAAATAAATTATTAAATTATGATTTAATATTGATTTGTTTATTTTATAGGAACTGGAAAAAAAAAACCTTGAGAAAGAAATAAATGAGGTTTTAAGTCAAGTGGAAGATAAAAGGACAAAAAAAAAGAAAGGAGAAAAGTCCAACCACCGAGACCTCGAGTCGCGGCCCAAGCAGCGTGTAAAATCCTGAGCCCAATTCGCCCTTCCCTTCTCCCCAGCTGGGGTCAGCCTGCTTTTCCTGTTTGTTTTCTCACTGGGCCTAGCCCATCGCTTTTCTGGGCCATCTTGCCTCTCTCTCGCTAAGCTGTCTGAAACCCAAATGCCCTCTCCCTTAAACCCTCACCTGCCCCTCACGTGATGCTGCCTTCTTCCCCCCCGTCCCTTCGTTTCTTCTTCTTCGTTTTTGAACCCAGAAGAACCCGAAAGCGGAGGAAACAAAATAGGGCAGCCCTCTAGCCTTCCTTCCCATCTGTTGCTCCCTCTCTCTTCGCCATAAATTGCATCATCATCACTAATTGGTTACTGTTACTCCTTGCTTAATCAATCATCATCAATAAATCGCTATTTCCACACTCTCTCTCTCTCGCTTCGACTGGGTGCGCAATTGGGTTTCACGGTGCCTGTTCATCTCCTGGCGGTTTGAACGTTCTGAATTTGGTATTAATGGAGCAATGAAGAGATGTCGCCGTTTTTTGGGGATATAATTCGAGCAAAGGGCGAAAAGCAGAGAGTGGCAGTTCTTTTTCTTCTACCTCTTGTTCGATCCAGTTTTTAAATTCACTACATTAGGTTCCCAGAATTCAGTGTAATTTGCTTTTGGCTTGTTCAATTCAAGTTTAAATTTTGAAATTTGGCTTGGAATAATATTCAAAATTGGGTTCAAGCTTGATGTTTCTTTGCGTTGAAATCAAATCACCTTGATTCTGCACCTTGCTATTGTGAGTTCAGTTATTTGGGCATTGGGTTTGCTCACTGTTTTCTGCAGCTTCTGGAGTTGGATTTCGAGCCTCAAGTGGATTGTCGAGGCTTATGATCTGTGCCAGTGGTTCAATCTCTCAATCTGGGCATTGCAGGATTGTGGCTTCCATCTCTGTTGTGTTGTTTTGTTTCTGTTCTGGGCATGTTGTATTTCCAGATCTTGTGATGTTGTGCTCAAGTTATTCAGGGTATTGAATCTATCATGTCTTATGGCATTTAGTTTAGGCAAATCACATAGTAAATTTAAGCTAATAGCTTACTTTAGTTAAAACAAGCTAGTTTAGGACATTAGTAATCCAGTTTCATAATTCATCCCTGATAATTGACACTTGTAAACACGACGACGATAAACCGCATCTTACGGAAATTACGACAATGAACCATACACTTCTTAGTTCTTTTGGTTGAATAGTATATCTAGGATTGTGATTATATTATGGATGTTTTGTTTGATTTTTATTGAGTAGCCCCTGGTTTAGTTGGGGTATTTGTGTTTTTTTAAGTACCTTGTAGTTGTATGTTTTTGTTTATTAGAGGTATGTTTTTGTAAATATGTGTTAATGCTTTCTTTTTTTGTT
Organism: Carnegiea gigantea; assembly: GCA_029747015.1. Taxonomy (NCBI): domain Eukaryota; kingdom Viridiplantae; phylum Streptophyta; class Magnoliopsida; order Caryophyllales; family Cactaceae; genus Carnegiea; species Carnegiea gigantea. The sequence continues at coordinate 42,949 of JAKOGI010001773.1, forward strand.
TTGCTGGTTTGTCTTTTGTTTTTTTCTTTCCTTTTGTGTTTTGGTTTTTCTTAGGGTCCCTTTGGTTTTGTTTGTATTTGGTAGCTCCTTTGGTCTTGTTTTGTTTTTTTTTTTTTTGGTGATTTTGATTTTGTTTTTGTTTTATAGTTTGTTTTTGTTTTTGTTTTCTTTGTGATTTTGGTCATTTTGCTTTTGGTTTCGTTGTTGATTTTGGTAGTATCCTAATTTGTATATACTTGTGAATTTGTATCAGTTTTATGGTTGTATACCTTATGTGATTGCTTTTTAGCGCCTCAGTTCCCATAATGAGGGCATTGTGGAGTTGTGGTATGAGGGTGAGGTGCCCATTTATATATATTTTTCAAAAATTTTCAAAAAGATTTTTCTTTTTCGTTGGGGATTTGTGTTCTTTCTTAGGTGAATGTAATCTCATGTTGCTAGGTTATTGTAAATAGAGTTTACATAATGTGATGTCTCGTTGAGGTTATACATTCGATTTTTTATAATAACCATGTCTTATATGTGTGATTTTGTACCTACCTTGCTCACTTTTTAATCAATTCTTTGGGTCTTGTTATTAAATTGGCATGTGAGCTTTTTGCTTATCAAAATTGCCTTTTCAGCTCTTGAAAAATGTGGAAAAAAAAAGAAAAAGGAAAAAAGTCTAAAAAAAGAATAAGAACCCGGAGACCAATGTCCATAGCTGTTATCTTTATTTCATATCTTTAATTGGCTTGAATATATGCTATTTTGCTTAATTACATGTCCTTTGCAAATTCGAATAAAACCCTTTTTAGGGAATGCCTGAATATTTGTAAGTCAAATGGGTATTATTCTTATTGGAAAAAAAGAAAAAAGGAGAAAAGGGAGCAGAGAAGGCAATTAGACAACGAAATGGGGATCGTGTCAGTGTTAGCAATTTGATTCATAAGGATTGATACACATTTGCACATGCACCAAAGTATACATATCATTGCATATTGTTATGTGGGCTGAAAAATGAACGTTGGAATGCATTTTGTGACTAGATTGTCCTCTGATTGTACATTTTATTTGTATATAATTTGGTAATTTGTTACTAGGTTGTTGCAATTGTTTAAGTTGTGTACATGAGTTCCCCATTACTTATATATATTCATGTTTTGAAAAAATTAAAAAGATTTTCCTTTGTTTTTGAAAAGATTTTGTTGGGTATTTCACTTAAAAACCCCGACGTGACTTCACTCGTCCACTGCGAAAATCGAGGCGTTTAAAGGACTTGTTGCATACACTAAATACAACGGTGATTTATACGAAAATGAGTTAGGATTTTCTTTTTCTTACTTTCCATTTCTTCTTAGGTAGTTTGGCGTGTTTTACTCGAGGACGAGCTAAATTTTGGTGTGAAGGTATTTGTTTACACCAAAAATACAATTTGTTTGTGATACCTTTATATCTAATTTGTGCTTGAAACAATTATTATATTTAGATTTTCATTTGACTTCATTTTATTTTATAGTCGTTGAAACTTTCATAAAAATATGGAGACGAAGAAAAATGCTGAAAATGAAGAATTGGGTCAAGAACCCAACCATTAACCTCAACCCATTTCCTACTCTAGCCCAAAAGCAAGAAAAGGCCACAATAAAAATAAAAGGAAAACTAAAAACATACCTAACCGTTCCTCCCCCCCCCCAACACACATGCCTCTTACGTGCCTATTCCCCTCCCTCCCCCGTTATTTCTCTCTCTCCTCTCTGCCTCATCAGAACCTCGAGTTCACAGCACCCTCCTTTTCGCCTTCATCCTCAATGCCATCCTCTCAAGCCAGCAGAGCACCACTCCACCATCTTCATCCACTTTCATCACCATAAGCCCACAACACCAGATCACTCCTACTACATCGCATACCAACACAACTCTGTCTTGCACCATCTTCACCGTCCACATCAGGGGCACAATCTAGGGTCGAGATCAACAAAGGGGGAAGCATAAAGCCAGCAGCGACAAACGGGAGGTATCGAGGGTGAGTATCAACATTTGGAATTTAATGCATCCGAGTTAGAAGACTAAGTTACTGATTGTGGACTTTTTTCTTCAAGCTGCCAGAGGCAAGAAGAAGAAAGGCTTGGCTTATGGACTTGGGAACCATTCACAAGCCTACTACGAGAGGCTAGGACCATTAACTTCATTTAGGAATATGTGTTTGGGATTCGGATTTTAAGATCAACTTGGGTTACCAATAGACTTAGTATATGTTATATATGTTGGTATATAGTAGGAATTAACAATTACAACTTGGGTTTACTATTTTATCTAATTTGAGGTTATTTAATCCAAAAAAGATCATGTAAATAGTTAGTGGTGATTAAGAATTAGTTCTATTTATAATCAATAGTTTTACTTGTTTATTTTTAGTTAGTTTAGAATAATATTAGATTAGTTCCATAATTAGTGACCTTAATTTCATCCTCGTCCCTGAGGAAACGATATCTAAGTACTATATCGAAAGTTGTATGCTGGCGACCTTTAGATTTACATTCAAAAATTCAAGTACACACTACCTTCCTTCAATGATTGTAAGGCTAGAACATTTGAGGATTGCTTTTGCTCCAAGACATAGGTTATCTCCAAAACATATGATGTTCCTATCACCTAAATTAGGTTAAGAGCTGAGGGTACTTCCTCTTGGTGAGTGTAAACCTAGGACCTTCGAAATCTTCTTAGGGTTTTCTTGGTTTATAAAAGACCGATTTGTGCCATTAAGGCACAAATTAGATCCAAAAAATCTAACACTTTTGTTGCCTAGAGTAGGTTGAGAACCAAGGATGCCTTGCTCTGTGGAATGCAACTGTAAAATTTCAAAAACCTTCTTAGACTCTACTAGGTTATTAGAAGAAAATTTTTACTACTAAGATAAGTTGGCTCCCAAAAGCTTGACATTCTTTTTCTCAGTAGGTTGAGAACTAAGCTCACTTTCACTTGGTAAGTTCACGACTGAAATTTCTGAAAAGTGGTGATCCAAAAGAGCTTTAATCCTTCGCTCTTGAATGCATTGTGCATCTAAGACACCTTGAAAGAGCGATCTAGAATTGTGGCATCTTTGTTGAAGTTTAGGGGAACCTAATTTGTGATATTCTTTGTCTGCAACACCAGTATCAATCTTAGATGGAGTACTTGTACACTGGCCAAAGATTCTGCTATACAATTCTGACAAGCAAAAGTATTTAGAATGATTTGGTTCATATAGGCATAACAAAGCATTCTTTTAAAAGCTTGACATCTACCAGCCAAAAGAAACACTTAAGAAGATGATGAATCATGCACTATGGACTTAGGCAAATCACAATAAAGGAAACATAACAAGATGGGTATCACTCAAAAAGGGGAAGAATTTATTATATTTACTAGCCATATGAAAATAGGTGATGGTATAAATCTCTCTAAAATATAATTATGCAATTCCATTTACAAGTATTCCATTCTCTGCCAGAGAAAATAGTTATCGAGCATCTCTTGGTGCACAAGATCTTTTTTATTGATGATAGGATAGATGATCCTTTGCTAAAGTTTAAGCGCAATAGATTAGACATTCGTATTTGGAAAAAATATGAAATAGATTCATGATGAGAATCATTAAAGTATGTATTTGATTAAGGCATGAACCACGAAGCATTTTTGAATAGTTCTTTACAAGGATAGAAAGATTTTTCATATATTGAAATGTTTTTAATTGAGAAGTCGCCACCATATCTCAATAAAAGACATTCCCCAAGAAAAGTTTGATGGACAAAGACCTTGAAATGAAGTCAAATACATGCTCACACCGTATGTCACATTCTCACATAAAATTAGATTTATATTACTGGGATTCAAGCTCAAGGGTAGGAAGAGAAAGTTTTCAGGTGAAAAAAATACCATATATAGTCTCAAGTAGTCTCCTTAGGTATGGTTTGAGATATGAAGTTATCAGCCTTTATAGGTGGAATATTATCCATGCATGTTCATAGAAAGGAAACAAAAGGAAAACTATTGTTCTCCTAGTATATTCAGTTCATTTCTCTAAATTTACAAGTAAAACTCTTTTATTGGTAATAAAGGCAACTAATAAGCAGGTTGAGACATCTATCAGTAAGTTGAGCAAGCTTGCACTAACACTAACCAAATTTACCTCGAATATTGCATGACTAAAATCGAGAGTTTGCCATTCTTCCTCAAGCCAATACATACATATATATATATATATATATATATATATATATATATATCATATATATATATATATATATATATATATATATATATATATATATATATATATAAAGGGTTTAATGTTCATTTTACATAGCATATTTATTTAAACGGTTTGACACCTATTTCCTTTAAGTAAAAGTTCATTTTTGGGGGGACTTGCAAGGACTGCCTCACTTAATGTTTTTTTTTTTCCCCCAAACATAAATGAAAGATGTTAGGCTGCCTACTTTTTTATTCAAATTACACGTGTCTAATTTTTTATAGAAAAATTCATGGGACTCTCCCATATGAATCTATACGTTTGCTACAAATTTTTCAACTTTGAATTTCTTACAATTTGTTCTTAGAAACTTATCCTCTAGGTTGCTACATCTCAAGTCTATTCTCACTTAATGTTTTTTTTTTTTTTAACCTAAATGATAGATGTTTGCCCGCCTATTTTTTCATTCAAGTTATATGTGTCTATTTTTTTATAGAAAAACTCATGAGACTCTTCCATATGAATCTATATGTTTACTACAAATTTTCAACTCTGAATTTCTAACAATGTGTTCTTAGAAACTTTCTCTCGGTCACTATACCACTTGAAGGTTTGGCCTTGTATAATAAGAAAATTCTAAAAATCCATATTTTAGTAACAAAACAAATATTGTGATAATTATATCCAATTATGGAATAAATAAACTTATGGAAGATGATCAATTTAATATTGAACTTCAATTAATAAAATAATTCCACAAATTGAGAATTAACTATATGTGCAATCTAACTTTACTTAACTAATCTAATTTGATTTTGGATTGTCAAAAATTTAAAGTACTACTAACAACAAGGAAGAGTAATTCGTGTAGTTGAAAAGAACAAAATTTTGAGTGGCTCGCGCAACATGATACATGGATTACAACTATGAAATTAGAAAAAATTCAACACCCCTTCCAAAAAAAGATAGGTATTGAAATGATTTCAATTATTAAGTGATTACATAACCAGTATATGGGTAACTTAGTATTAAAAAAAATCTACTTTTTACATGAGAAAATTAAATTTGTATATGTTACATATCACATCATCCTAGAAGGAAAAAGAACAAATTGTTGTTAGTTATTACATGTTTGTATTAATTTAGTTGTTAATTGTTTATAAAAAGACTATTTGGTGAAATTAGTTATTTTTAACTAAGCTATGAAACAAAAACTAAATCCAAGAGGCCCTTTCAAAAAGCTCATACAATTACCTTTTTCAAATTGTTTTTTTGAATCAAAAAAGCTCTTCTAAAAAGCTATATGACCAAACAACCAAATTAGCTTTTCAATTTGCTCAAACAACTAATTTTAGTTTTAAAAAGCTCCTTCTCTGCACATAGCTCTTTAAAAACTCTTTGTTAAACACTTCGAAAAAGTGTTTTCCCTTCCTTTTATTTCCACTTCCTTGTTACAACTTCTCATCTAAAGCGACGCAATCTATAAATATAGACGGCACTATATCTAGATTGAACTATCAATCATCAATCACAATATATGTATCCCAACTTCTCAAACCCATTCCTCCTCCAGAAACCCAAAATGCTGGTGGGATGTTTAATCCCTTTAATAAAAACACACAAATTTCTAACTTATTTATGGGAACAATGAACAAAATCTAAATGTAAAGCATACCATTATCTAAGGTCACAATTATATCTCATAGTTTTTCTACATACAAGAGCTTGTAGATCGATTCTTTTTATATTCACTTGAAATTATCAATGTTTCCATGGTTACATTCTTGTACCTTCACACCAAATTGATGTATAAGTAAAATCAAACCCAAAATGAATTTAATTAAGCCAAAAAAATAGTGTTAAACAAATAGCCTGAATTTTGAATTCCAACATGAGTTGTTTATCTTGTGTTAACATGTTCTGGACAATAAAGTATAAACGAATATATTGTATGATTTTACTAAATTCTTAATTCAAAAATATATAAAAAGAAAGGTAAATTCAAGTGAGAGAAATGGTGGATAAAAATGAATGGATCTTTGTAACTCCACCCCCCAAAAAAAGAGAATTGTATAAAATGATTTCACAAAATAGAGTTTTATGAGATGCACATATGTAAACGTTAGGTCATATGATAGTGTGACACAATGTTCTTGTCCGTCATATCTTATGAACACAAAGTTTAAATGAGATAATCTGTTTTTTTTTTTTTTTTTTGGGCTTTTGTTCTGCAAGAGTCCATTTGAACAAAAGAAATATTGAAAAAAATCCTTAGTAATAGAGTTTGAATTCTTAACCTTCCTTTCCTATTTTATGACTTGTTAAACATGTTTTCCTAAAAACATCACTCAAAAGATGAGAAAACATAAACTTTTTTAGTTTGTAGTTCTAAAAATTTATAAAGAATACCATAAATCAGTTATTTTAAAAGATCTCAGTGATAAGCGAGAGGGATTACCAGTTGGGAAGCAATGAAAGTAAGTAATTTTCAAAAAACTTTTGAGCATATAAGAGAGGGGAAGAGAGAGAGAGAGAGAGAGAGAGAGAGAGAACAAATAGTGATTTAAAAAGACTCTTATTACTGAGCAATGGCCATGTGATCAAAGATGGTTTATATAGAGGGGTTAATGACATGGTTGTACTTTCATCATATATTGTAAATATAGTCAATCAATCCTAACCATTCATGGATTTTTTAGTGTGAGCTTGCTCTCTTGCAAATAATTAAATAAATTTGGTCATGTTAAAAAAAAATATTTAAGGCTAATGCATGGCTTTTAAATTCAGGCTTTGCTTTGGGTTGTTTTGGGGGGGGTGAAAATTTATCAAACTTAAAATATAATTAGGTGATAAATTGTGCGGATAAAAATAAACAAATGTAACTTATGGTTGACTCTACATTTAAACTTAATGTTTATTTATTTATAAATTCTTAATTTTTAAGATGCAATAGTCGAATTTTGCTATTAGATCACATCCAATTATGCCAAAGAAATGACACTCAATCAAAAATCAATCTAGATAATCTCTAACCATGGAACTCATTCCCAATAAATTTGATCAATAAAGATCCTATTGATCCAAAAATATAAATTATTTATAATAATGTATTAACTGCTTTATTTCATTCACAGGAAAAAAATATATTAAATATTACGTTGGGAAGATTTTAGCTTAATTAGTGATGAAAGCTAAGATTAGCTCATTAACTTATAAAAGATGATCTTATATGAGGTCATTATTGATAGCCCTGTTGTAAAATTCATATTTGAGTTCAATATCATATACAAATAGAATAAGATAAATTTGATAATGACAATAATCACTCAAGGATATTTAAAAGAGATTAAGTACTCAATACTATTAAATTCTTGCCATAATTGCCCAAGTTATTTGAAGATAGATCTATTACTAAAATGTAATTTTGTCTCTGCCAAAATTCTTCCATAAAACGTCATCATATGTTGGGCAACAACTTCTTTACCCTCAATTCTATGTTCATGATCAACTAAAATAAAGTCATAAACAACCTATTGTTTTCTTTGTTTTAAAATGGCTAATCAGTTGTTACATTGAACCCTCAGAATTCATTTATTCCATCTTACGATGCCATTTATGAAACTTTGCATAGGCAACTTCAACACAAAAATTATTTCTCAACGGTCTCCGTCTGTCTTACAAGATTATATTGTGAGGAGATCATGATCGGCCAAAACAACAACTTGTTGTTTTTATTTGTTTTAAAATGGCTAAAAAAGTTATTATATTGATCCCTCAAAGTTCATTTATTCAATCTTACTATGTCATTTGAGAAACTTTACATTGGCTTCAACTTTAACACAATAATCATTTCTCAACATTCTTTCCTTATCTTACATTATCATATTGTGAGGATTTGAATGGATGTCAATTTGAATATCATATAGCTTAACTCTCTAGATCTCTAAACATTGTCAAGTATTCATAATTGGATCGATGCAAATGTCTTGGATGTGTTTAAGGGAATACAATTTTTCAAACAGTTGATCATATAACCGATTAAGACTTCTTATATTTCTCAAAATCTAAGGGTGACATGATCATATATGATAATATCTACAAGGACAGTTGAAATGATTAATCTACTCATAAAACTTAATAATGGAAGGAGAATCATCTGAAATGCCTATGAATGAAATTTAGCTCGAGTATCATCCCCCGCTATATCTCTTGGTTAATCAAAAGCTAGTCAATTTTCGAGTAGATTTGTCCTCATCCTCATGCTTGTTAGGCGAAACATAGAAACAATCAGGAACAAACAAATTCATTAAGCCATGATTATCAATAATATATGTGAAATTTGCTATCTCTGCACATGTAGCAACTCTATTTCCCCCAATCCTATGCATAGAATTTGTCAGAGTTGAGATAACCTCAAATATAGCAAATTATCTAAATGTTTTTAGCGGCCTTTTGAAGATTCTCGTACATGTGAGCCTATTTCTTTTTCTAAATATACCCATAGACAAGGGCAACATAGAAAACTCTTTATATATCATTATATGTCACCTCATAATGGACAAGCTGCTCAAATGCAAATCTAACATGAACCTAAGAAGTAGAAGACTTCCACACTGTCAATTAAGCATGTGAACTATCCCTAATAAGAACCAATAAAACCACCTTATCCCTTGACATAGTGGAAAAACCTTTCATGATACAATTACATCTATATATCCTTTTAGTTTTATTTTCTGATTGCGTCTTCTATCAGCTAAGCACAAGCTGGCTTGACATTAAACCATAGAGAGACAATACTAGAAATGAGAGGCAAATTCAATAAGATAATATCAAATCATTAACGAAATAAGTGTTGTAGTTTGCTAATTTCATATGATTGCGAAATTGATTAACAAAAAAGCATACGGAACAAAACTAAAGTTACAAAGAGTATATCCTCTTCCACACTTACCTAAAAATTATAAATTACTGTTATTAGAAACTAGACTACTAAAATCATATATACATATATATATATATATATATATATATATATATATATATATATATATATATATATATATATATATATATATATATATATATATATATATGTGTGTGTGTGATGTGTATGTGTGTGTGTGTATATATATATATATATATACACATACACATATATGTATGTGTGTGTGTGTATGTGTATATATATATAGAGAGAGACAAAGAGAGAGGGGAGAGAGAGAGAGAGAGAGAGAGAGAGTATAGATATAGATACAGTTATAGATATTGATTATATAATATATATATATATATATATATATATATATATGTATGTATGTATGTATGTATGTATGTATGTATAGATACATACATACATATACATATATATATAAGTGAATGGCATGAATAGGTTAGCTTGACAAGTGTCATATTAAATTGGTTACCTTCTTTTTTTCTTTCATTTTTTCTTCAATCCCAAATGTCATAATAGCAAGAATTTTATATGCTCTATTATTCCTAAAATTTAAAAGTCAATAATAGTCTTACAATTAGATTTAGTTTATAATAAATAGCTTTGAGAGGTCAAAAATGAGTTTTTTTGAGGAAAATGCAAATAATTAAGGTCAAAAATAAATTCACAATTAAATTTAGTTTGCAAACAGTAACAACTATAGATTAATATAATCCTTTACTTGCAAAGTTTCAGAAGGAAAAATGGGTTTAAAGTAAAAGTAAGAATATTTTATGCAATTATTTCAGCAATTATAAACATTAGTCGACCAACAATAAAATAAAAAATTAATAATTCGTTAATTTACCCTTTAAAAATTGCTTTCAAATCATTATGTTCACTTTAACGTTAATCAACTCAATTTGACTACACAAAATATATTTTGTAACACAATGCAATTACTATTTAAGAATATCGTTGACCAATACTGACTAGGAAATTCAAATAACTCTCAAGAACAAAATGCTTGAGCTGAATTATTTTACAATTATTCCAATGAAGAGCAAATTCAAATAAATGAAAATATAATATTTATTAAAAAAATAAAATTGATTGTAATGATAATACAAAATTTTGATCAGCAAGCATTTTTACTATACATTATAATTTCATAAACTATTTATGCATATATTTTAGGTAATACACATGTGTGAATTACATGGCCAAAGTGAAAGTTATAAATGCATTCTTCAATTTAAAACAACTGCATATAGATTATAGGTTCATTTTTATCTTGCTATTTTCTTAGAATTTATGCAGAATCTAATATTTAAATCATGAACCAATAATATTGAAAATACTATATGAAAAATTAATATTTAAAATAATGACTTATCATAATTTCATGGATATTTATTTTAAAGTTTTACTTGTTTTAATGATTATTGTGTATTATAGTACACTTTAGATGTCAGTAACGATAAATTATTTTTATTTTATTATTATTATTTAAATATTAATAAGAACTTGTGCAAATCACGAGATTCATCATAGTTTTAGAAGGAAAAAAGAATCACACAAAACGGAGGTCAGATGTGAAAGTGATGGTCAAAATAAGTTGGACTGTCTGCAATCTAGCCTAAAGCACGGACAGGTTATTGCCCTACAGAAGCTCCCCTGGATTTCTTATTTCCTAGCCAAATCTAAGCAAACCCTAGTCGCCAACTCAGCCTAGAAAAAAGCACAAGCCCACTAGTGCCAAATCCTAAGAAATTGTAGGAAACAAACGGCTATAAATATAACCCCTCACCTAGCCCTCTAGCACACAATTAGAATCTTAAAAAACTTTGAGAGAATACTGAGAGGTTTAGAAAACCTAATCAAACCCCTTTCAAATCTATCCTCAAAACCCTCCAAGACACAAGTCATTGCTTGATGTTCTCGATCTTAAGCTTCTGTAAGTTGCTCAGGCAAGTAACTTGAGGGTGCCATTCTTTCAAACTGACGTCTCTCTTTTCCCCTTTTCTTCATTCTTTTGCTTAGCTTTATGTAATTTTAAATATGTAACTTTTGGTAATTAACTTAATCTCCATCCGCTGTGAATATTAAATTTCACATTTTTCTTTTTTTTCTAAATGATGTTTAATTTTCTATAATTATACTTAATATGATGCATGCTTATTTTCTTTTAATGTGATGGTTTTATTTTCTTATTTGATTACCTGAGGCTATTAGTGATGATGGGTGGTATTATGAGGCATAATATCCTGATCTCACACTTTCATTCCCGAATCTAGATCTTTTGGTTTAGGGCAACGAAGTCAGATGGTCCCATACTGACCTCTTTTTAAAACTAACTAGTGTCAAGTCTATTTCGATTGTCCCTTTGATTAGGGTTCAGTAAAAGAAGCAAAATCATTTTTTGTTAGTTTTTTTGACAAAACTAGCTAATGAGTCTATTCCTATTAATTTTCTCAAAATTTGAAAAAAAAAATTTGTTTACGTTCCGTTGCAAAACATAGACAGATGGTCTTCTGGGCTAGCAGCACGCAGGGGCAAAGCTAGACTTTTGTATTGAAGGGGGCCAAATCAAGTAGCATCTCTATTTATTGTGAAAGTAATTTAGAATCATATATGTTTATATTTGTTATAAAATTTGCAATTATCACAAAAGATATAAAAAAGTAGAAAAAAGAGGGGCCAAATTAAAAGAGATAAATGTGCCCAAGAAGGCATGAACTCACAAACAAGTGCGCAAACAAAAGCTAAAAAACATGGAGCGGATTAAAAGAGGAAAGAAGAAGCTACAAAAACAAGAATTTGCTATTTGTAGGATTTGAACATAGGACCTAAGAGGGCGTTAACTCACTAACCAACTCAACCACTAGATACTGATGTGTCATTATTGCAGTAGAAATACTTATGAGTTTCTCTGGGCTTAGAAGGGGCCATGGGAGGGCCTTGTTGTCGCTTCGCCTTTGGCAGCACATTCGCGTTTCTAGACTAGGAATCTCTCCGTTCCTACATTGGAGCGATTACCTATTTGTTCCTGATTTAATCTAAACCAAATTTCAAAGTCATACGAAAGCACTCCTAGTGAGCAGGCTTATCCATTCATAGGGGACCGCATCCAGGTTACGGATCATGGTCTTTTCAGTAGCGATTCCACCGGAGATTTTCTAAAAGGGTAAATCCAAAAATCAAATTGGGAAATATTTTTAGTTACACCTGGATTAGGAACCCTGCATTATGGGTGTTGCCTAGTTAGGACTAATGATGCACTTAGGTTTAAACCCATTACTACTTTCTTGAGGATATGGATTGTCACTTGGTGGGTCCATTAGACTTCCAATTGAGTAGCAATTATTTCACCTGTTATGACATACTTTCCTTAGTCCACATGATTTCTAGAAAAGTAATCAAACATTATAATCTTGTTATGCACCCCATGGATGATGAAGCATTTGGGTCATTGCGAGGATTGTTATAAACCTTACGTAAACTAGTTGCAACTTACAGCTTTGAATTAGGTTGAAATTTACACACATGCTTGATTCTGTGAGTGCTTGCAATTCTAGTAGCCTATCTAGAACTTGCCTATAACCAAAGACGCATGGATTGGTGCTTTAAGGTTTATAAAGTCATCACCCAATTGTGTTTATGGGCCTAGATGAGAAAAATTAGAGTTTGGGCCAGCTAGAACCATAACAGGGTTTTGGATCCCAAAGCCCTAATTCCTTATTTGGGTGCCACCTAAGTTTATTTGTCTGCTTTAGTTAGAGTATACTAGGAAGCTGCATGGGTTTTAGACCATGCATGTAGATCATATTAGGTTGTAGTTTTGGCTAGTCTCATCTCGTTCCATATTAGACCACATTCTTAAATTTCCCCTCTTAAGAAGCCTTCTTGGTTGTGGGCATGAAGATCATTGTTAGGTCATCACACAATCGATTATAGGCTACGTAGGCCCAAAGAATCATACATGATTTGGTGTCATCATGGATAGTCTGTGAGTTCAACTAGGCCCAAAGTCCATAAGGTGTCTTATTAGACCTTTAGAGTCCTTGTCCAATCTAGGTTACGTTCAATTACGCATAATGCATAAGCTCAGTTAGGACATAGATACTTGAGCCATGTATTCATTCCCTCAGTCTAGGATCCATGCATGAGTATCTAGATTTATGTACATGCCTAAATTAGCCTATTCTAGGAAACCAAAACCAAAGCCACTACTAGGTCCAATCTAAGCCCATAATCCGTTTGAGATAGATTTAGACCCAACTTAGCCCTATATGTTAGTTGTCTAAGTCCAACTTAGAACTCAGTCTAGGCACAATTTCATCTAAAATCAACAGCCCAAATCTGACATTTTAACCATATTCCTTCCAGCCTAGCCTAAACCTTCAAGCCCAGCAACCCTCTCCTTCTCACCTACCTAAAGTCCTTAATTATCTTACCTCCAACTATATTCAACATCATTAATTTGTCCTTTTCTCTACCTACGTCCATTACATTCTACCTTTCGAACTATCACTTTGTTATTTGGGATTGGGAAGATGAAAGAGGTGATGTTTAGATGTAGGCTAATAAAGAGTACTCAAAATAGCAGACCTAGAAGTAAGTCAATAATGGAAAATCTTAAAGAAATGATTGCAAAATTTAACGAGCATAAAACTCTAGTTATGGACCTTAGTTAGACAAAGTGTTTGGAAGCTTGAGCTTTAAAAAATCCTTAGGTCATTGGGATTCACCTCAAATTCTAAAAAAAAAAGGGGATAAGTTCAAGCTAAAAGAACCCACTTTAGGTTCATTTTTGGCATTACACTAGATATCTTAAAATAAAGCTTATATAATCATTTAGAAAGAGATATCCTATTCATTTATGATGTCGACGTATGAGACTAAACCTATTAGTAATCCATCTGAAACTCTCACCACTATGCCTAGAGGATTTAAGGAGCATCACCAACCCCTTGAACTTGCATTCATGACTTGAGTCGAAGCATCCCTTCACTTATCAAACTTCCTTCCCATTTTTTAGTCCAAGTTTAAAAGCTTCTGCTCTTCCATTCACACCTTCTTCTTTTCCTATTTTCAGATTGCTCTGATCCTATGAGGAATTTAGGTTTTAAAAAAAGAAAAAGAAAAAAAGAGTAGCTAGTTCGAAGACCCGAAAATGTGAGTTGTGCAAATGGTGAGAGAAATAAAAATTAAAAAAAGAGACTTTCGATTGCAAGATCAGAGATTTCAATCCCATAAAAAGCATAAGTCATATAACTTTAAAGGACATGCCTAGGATAGGAAGCCTTTTTTGGTAACCTACAACATTCCCTCGTCAAACTGAAAAGTTACTCCTTAGAACCCTTTTGAGCCTTTAAAAAGCATGTTTATTTCATTACGACATCTAACTGAATTAAAGAGAGAAAATGTGTCATGGGTGACATCAATATCAGAATCAACAATCAAAAAAAGAGGGTTTGGACCAAAGAGTCCCATCTAAAGAGAAATGACAAAAAAGGAAAGAAGAACCCAAAGAAAAAGAGATGCAAAGAATGAAAATAAAAAAAGCTTGAAAAAAAGAAGAATAAAGAAAATAAAAAATTGTTGATTCACACTAACCTCATCGCCCGTGCACGCTTGAGGTTTTCATAAGGGTTATTTTGAGCCTTTGTCTGGGTTCTATTCCTTTGGCACTCTAACCCTGAAACTTCCCTTAAAAGCCCTCTTGGAGCTATTCCTTCTTTAAGTTGTATGCCCTTACTTTTAAACTAAGATTGACTTTATTCTGCGTTGTATAGGTAACACCTTTAAAGCCCAACTATGAATACCCATGAAAGTTCAATTCCTTTTAATTCTTTGGTCTAAAAAAAGAAAAAAGAAAAGTGGCTAGCCCGAAAACTTGAAAAGGCAGACTAGGCAATAGGATAGTGAAAATAAAACCTTGGTTTTTGAGGATAAAGAAATATTTCTTTGCCTTCTCTCATCAAATCAGATTTGCACAAACCACTCAACTGCTCTATTATTTCTTCGCAATTATCACAGCCTTTACTCTCACCATCATTCTACAATTCTAGACTTTCCACCTTCGGTAACAAATTCAAGAGTTAGAAACTCATTTCTAATCTCTAGACCCTCCAAGAGGAGGCTTATCAAAACAGAGGACTCCCCTATATTTTTGTAAATAACTGGGGATTTTATCATAGTAAACATTTCCTCCTAAGGGGATAATCATATTCTTTATACCAAACCAAGGGCTACTTTAGCTAGTGCTAGTAAAAACATTTTCATCTACCATATGCACATTTAGGGCTTCCACTACAACAAACAGAAATTAAGGGCTTCTTCAGAACATGAGTATTTTATGGCAAAATTAAATATTACTCTTTCATTAGAACCTAGGCAACTTATACCCCATGGCTTGGCATGACCCAGTCGTCACTCAATTTTTTACCCTTTATCCTATAATATGCTACAACCTAAGCTATAGAACTTCACCATGCCTAACCCATCAACCACGTGTACCTTAATCAAGCCTTATTTAACGGACACCAAACTTTGCATGAGACCTTCACCTATATGCATACATGGTTAGTGATCACACATCTGCATAGTCAGCATACATGTATAATCTCACCCAGGCTAGCAAGTGCACCTATACATAGGTCCTGAACCTATTTTTTAGTCCACTCTTTGCTGTGATCACTTGGGAACCTTAGATCAAATAAGTGTACAATTAGGTATGAGGGGAACCCTACAAAAAGGGCACACATGCTCGATCAATCATGAATCTACAATTAATTCAAAAGACAATCATACTTTGATCTTTGCTTAAATTAGTATAGGCCAAAGTAGGGACTTCACCCTCAGAGTAGACTTTAAGCAAGTGTCATTACCTTTAAAATATCAGGAATAATTCACCTATATCCACATAAAAAGGATATCTGCCTAAGTTCATGTTATACGCAACTAGGTCCAAGGTGATCTAGCCACAAAGGACATCTCATCCTTTTTGTCAAAGCATAAAGGGACATCTTAACATCCAAAGCTAGCACAAAAGGACATTTGATCATTCAGTTGGTTCTTATCAGAAAGAGATGACATCAAAACCAAACCTAGAAAATGTCAAAATTAGAGATTGAACATTTTAACACCTTATCATCAACAGATCAGGGACACACTATAGGAAAGCCCCAGAAATTAGGCATCTCAATACCTCACCAAGGATAAGTTAAGGATCTTCTTATAAATCTTTAAGCTCTCATGCTAACAAGTTCATAAGGATTTAGCTACAAGTCTTTAGGCTCCCACGCCACCATGTTCACAGAGATTTGGCTACAGGTCTTCAAGCTCCCACACAACCATGTTCACAGGGATCTGGCTGCAAGTGTTTAGGCTCCTAAACCATTAAGTTCACAGGTACTACAGGTCTACAGGCTCTCACACCACCAAGTTCACAGGGATCTAGTTACAGGTTTTCAAAACTGCTAGACTTGTGAAAGGTGTGCTAGACTTGCGAAAGAATAGCTAGACTAATAAAAGGTCAAACTCAAAATCGCTAGACCCATAAAAGGTCAAATCTCAAAATTGATGACCAGTGAAAGTTCACTAGAGTGGCAAAAGGTCAAATTCAAAACCATTAAATCGGCAAAAGATCAAAACTTTAGAATTGCTAATCTGGCGGAAGGTCCGCTAGACTGCCAAAGGGTAAAATTGTAGAATTGTCAACGAAAAGTCCACTAGGCTGGTAAAAGGTGAAGTAATTTTTTGGAAAACATACTTTCGATAAATATATTAGTCATCAGTTTGCTAATTCATGTGATTGTAAGCCACTTTACGAACCATTTTATGATCAAAGTGCACTTGGTTTTCCTACGACCAAGGCTTACTAACATCAAGTTCATTTTGACAGAAAACATTGTTTTTATATTTTGAAAGTAATGTTACACTTGAGACATTTTGGGCGAGGAGGATAATGCTAATAAATGACTCGATCTTAGGAGTAAACCTTAGGATCCTTAGTACATCGGGAACCACACGCTGATGAGAGTAGGAGTCTATTGACTCTAGAGGTAGTTGGGTAATTCAACACCAGTAAACTGGTAAAAGGTTCGCTAGACCAATACAAGGTCAAATTCAAAATCATTAAACTCACAAAAGGTTCGCTAGACTAGTGAATGGTCAAATTTCAAAACTAATAAACTAGCAAAAGGTCAACATTAGCCTCAGTCATGGTGAAAATTGGTGGACGTTGAGCTTCAGGATCGCTCAACAGTCAAGTTTAAGCATCTTCCCGTTAGCCTCCATCATGACTGAAGTTGGAGGGCGTTAAGCCTTAGGTCTTCCAGCGATCAGATCTAGGCATCATAACCTTCAAACAAGTAAGCATAAATGATGTCTACTCTAGCGTTCGCCTTGTCGAGGCTCAATTAAGTAGAGGCTAACTGTAGGCACCTAAAAAGTGTTTGCTTCATATAGAATGTTTGATAATGATAAACCAATCAATAAGACTTAGGAAGCCCCGAATGTTGCAAATGAAGATCTCTGAAATGTGCCAACATCTTTAACCACATATTCAAATCCAAAGATGCCCATAAAAGGCAGAAGTACCTAAAAAGCCCAAATAGGTCCAACTTGACGGCGTTTGACATCAAGCAGAGATTCATTCTGTATTTTCACCCCACTCTAGAGTGCATAAAATCACTGAGTTTAGAAATTAATATTCTTCATTGAATAAGTTTCCTAATTACATATCATGCATCAAAATCCGATAAGTAACATAAAAGATATAAGTTGATTATTGAGATATGCACTGAAAATGACACCTATTCACCATTTTGCTTTTATCTTCTTCCATGTTTATCCGAAAATTATGAAATTGGTGTCGTTAGAAGCTATACTTAATAAATTTTAGAACAAAATGATCTCAGGTTCCTTGTTTTCTGATCTAATTGCTACAAATGCTAGCCGTCGACTCAACCTAGCAAAAAACCCCAGCCCATGCGGCGTCAAATCTCGGGAAACCCTAAGAAATCCTTGTTTCATAGGGCCATAAATGTATCTCTTTATCTAGCCATCAGACACAATGAAAATTTCAGAAAACTTCAAGAGAATCCTGAGAGCTTCAAAGAACTTTGCCAAACTCTTCTCAAATTTATTCCCAAAAGCCTCTAAGATGCAAGTTAATGCTTGATGTTCTTGATCCTACATTTCCTTAAGTCGCTGATGTGGCTAACCTGAGGGTACCAATATTTCAAACCCACCTTTTTCTTTTTCTTTTTTCTTCACTCCTTTGCTTAGTTTTATTTAATTTTAAAGATGTAATTTTTGGTAATTAATTTAGGCCCCACCACTACAAATATTTAATTTCATATTTTCCCTTTTTTCTAATTGATATTTTAATTTTCTAATAATTGTACTTAATAGGTTTCATGTCTGTTTTCTTGTAATGTGGTAGTTTTATTTTTTGATTTGATTAGCAGAGGTCATCAGTAATAATGGGCGACACTGTATTCTATTATCGCACCTTCACTCCCTAAATTAGTATTTTTGGTTTAGGCTAGCGGAGTTAGATAGTCCCTATACTATGAGACGTATTTTGAAAACCTTCTTTTAGCAGAGCCAACTCCCTTTCGGTTATCCCCTTGGTTTAGGGTTAGCAAGAAAAGTAAAATTGGTTTTTTAGTAAAATTGGGTTTTTAGGGACAAAATTAGCTAATCACTCCATTCCTATTAATTTTTCCAAAATTAGAAAAAGGGTCTTCAATCTAAGGCATAAAAGGGACAGTTGGTCCCCTATGCTTGGAGCATGTTTGTTTTCCCAGACTAGAAGCCTATCAGTGTTCTTGGGTCAGAAACCCTACAAGGTTCTTGGGCTTATAACCATGCTATAGTCCTATGTTGGCTTAACTATGTGTTCATTTTTTGGTTTTAATTCAAATTAGATTTTAAAATTATACAAAACACACCTTGCTAGTAGGTCTACCTATTCGTGGGATACTGGCTATAGTAGATGATGGGGTGGTTTGATAAAGACAGAAGAAAAGAGGGCATATACAACAATGGTGGACTGGTGAAGTAAAGGATGGTGATGACAGTCTTCAGGGTGATTGGTAGCACTTATACTTGTCGTGGAGGCAATATAAGTATTGATAGTGGCGGTAAATATGGTTGTGGGTTAACTACTAGCTAAAATGTAGGTAGTCAGGAACTCGTTGGCTAGAGTTTTGCAAAAATTCATGACAATTAGCACTTTGGTATCTCTAGGTATGACCAGTGATTAAAGTGGTCAAAAAGTTTGTGAAAATAATAATTTAGTGCTATGAGATTTAGGTCCCCTTCTTTTCAACTTATTTTTGTTGAATTGAACTAAATTTAATTTTTCTAGACTGAGCTAAATTGAACTAAATTGAACTTATTACTTTTGAATTTTGAACTTATTTTTGCTGAACTGTATTGAACTGAACTTGTTTTTTTTGAACTAAACTGAACTTATTTTTAATCGAGAGAATACGATCATAAGGAGACGAATAATTTAGCTTTTTTTTCCTTAATAAGAAGTTGTAGAAATTATACCTTGACCCCTCAAAAATATGATACTTCTACGATTTTACTATCTTTTTGTTGGTTTATTATGAAACTATGCTTGGATTACTATTGCCATTACCAAAACTAAGTATACATATTATTGATACCATGTATACGACGTAAAATTTCTAAAAACAACAAAAATAAGGTAGATTAGAAAAAACCAATTTTAACGTCAAAAACAACTTGTAGAATGTTTTGTCAAGAAATAGGACTGAACGATAAATTCATTAATACCTTAGCGTAACGCATTATTATTTTCATAGAATTGTAAATTAATTTACCCAGTGACAATGCATCACGTACTAATGTGCCAAATGTACAAAATTCATTTTTTACAAAATATTTTATTTTCATTAAAGATGTTTCCACTTAGCAGGTATGTTGTGCAATCGAGTCTATACACCAAGTGGCACGACACTGTTGGGGTTAAACCCACTTTGATAACACTTGTTGGGAATAAGTGTAGTAATACTTGGCTACATACGTACATACTATAATAGAAGAACCGACAACCAATTTAGCGTGAAAAATGCCTCATCATTGAGGGAATAGCAACTAATGCCTCATTATTGAGGGAATAACAACTAATGCATCCACTATAATAGATGAACATAGATTATATTTGGGTATGCTCACAATACTGTACCTCCCATTCTCATCTAATTGGTGTTTAAATCATCCATCCTTTCATGAATCTATCATCCCTTCGTGGTACTTAGAATGCACTCCACAAATATCCCACCTTACACCATCACTTAAGACCTATATTTATAGAGCATCCAATTTTCAATTATTTTGACATGAATCTAACTTCCCGTAATATTGTACCAAAATAGAGATCGCCAATCAAGGCATTGCCACATCGGGTAAATCAAGTCCACATGCTTGATGACCAAACTTGTCTTTGTCTTTCCATGAAACTCCTCAATGACATCGATTACCAATCATCTAGTCGCCACCGTGGGTACTTTGGACAAATGAAATGGAAACTTACCTTCTTCTTTCTTTGTTTTTCCTTTTTTCGTTGCATTCTGTTATCTCTTGTATCCAAATTAGTTAACAAAACTAACATAATCCTATAGACATAATCTAAAGAAGGAAGTATGCTCATTTTAAAGGACCAAAAAAATAGGGGGTAAGTTTTAGAAAAATCAGAAAAATTATTTTCATATATGGTAACCTAGGTTTATAAACTTGAAAATACCATATAATCCAGTTGGTATATGGTCCACCCGATTGTATAAATGCAATTGTACAACCGGACCCATAAATTGTCCATCTGTGTGCCACGTATAAAAAATAAAGAAAACTGTCGGATTTCGACTCACTAAAAATACCCTATAGCTCACTAAAATATGCTACTATGCATCCAATTTCGCTCACTAAAAATAATGTATAGCTCACTGAGATGAGACACAATTTTAATGAGCTAATACGTACTTTTAGTGAGCAGACATACCGAAACTAATGTATCTTAAATACCCGAATTTCACTTATTAAAAATACTATATAACTTATTAAATGTGCTATTGTACTAAAAAAATGTTATTATGAATCTGAAACTCACTAAACTATATTCTAGTTGTCCATATTTTTTTAGTGAGTTGTGATATTTATTTACTGAGTTATTATATCATACAATCAGTTGTACAGAAATAATTGTACAATCAAATTTTAGCTCACTACAGTACTTAGTGAGTTGAAACACAATTCTAGTGAGCTAATACATACATTTAATGAGCGGATAAATCAAACCAATGTATCCTATGTACCTTAGGTTTCACTTAATAAAAATACCATATAACTTTTTAAAATGTGCTATTGTACTAAAAAAAAATGTTGTTGTGCGTCTGAAACTTACTAAACTTTTATTCTAATTGTCTATATTTTTTTAGTGAGATATCACATATATTTAGTGAGCTGTAGCATATATTTAGTAAGTTATGACATATATTTAGTGAGTTAGACTATATTTAATTAATTCAATACATTTCTACTATACTCACAAAATATAATACAAACACCCTTATGTCATAGTAAAAAATGATTGAACTGTGACATAACCCAAGAATTTAATAATATTATTTGCTGGCTATCTATACTATTCTTTTTAGTGAGCTATCTTATTTCTTTAATGAGTTACGATAGATATTTGGTGAGGTATAAAATGTATTTTGTGACCAATATGATTTAGCATGGAATATTAATCATTCATAATAAAAAATGAATGAACAAACAATATAGTACACAATTTTAGTTAGCACCTATACTCTTTTGTTCATATTCTAAGGTATGATATATTCATCTTTTAGTGAGCTATGACTTATGTTTAGTAAGCTATGGCATACTTTTAGTCATTTGGATTATATTTGTATTATACTGACTAAATATGTACAATATGAATGCGCGTATGTCATAATAAAAGATAATATAAATATATCTTACTAATATTGTATTGCTAATTAAATATATCATATAACTTACTAACATATGCAGTATTACTCACTAATACTGTATCCATACATATAAAAATTTGTAGTGAATTTTTTTCTTATTTTTGTTTATTTTTATAATAAATCTAAATGCTTCCCTTGAGGAAAAATACGGAAACAAATATACAAATTTTCAATTAATATTTATCTTAAAATTAGGATTTTTATACAAAAATAGTGAATGTAGATCCATAATGTAAATACAAGTGTATGCCTTAATATCTCAATGGAAGAATTTAAAAAAATTGGGATTTTTTTTAAAGGTGCTAAAAAAGACTTTTAGAACGAAAAGAATAATAATTAAAAAAATAGACTTTACTTTTACTACAAATTGAACCCATGACCTCACCCGTTTGAGTAAAACACCATTACTACTCCACTACCCACCCATTCTTACTATTAATGCTGATTATACTTAATGTTAAACCGTGAGCTGGTGGTAATTTGCAGCTATAAATGTTGTATAATTTCCAGCTAGTGGTGGGTGCGGGTGGACAATTGAGTTGTCCACCCAATTGTACGTAATAAATTGCGCATATAATCTGTAGCCAAGTACTTGGTATTAAATATTATATATCAAATTTCATTTACATTGAGCATGTATCATTTCTAATTATATGTTATATATTTTATCGAATCAAACAGATCTCAAATAAAATAAATTTACATAGGACATGTTTCACCGATTTAAATAAGATTACAAATCCATTGTTATTTTAGTTCTTCCCGCCACAATTACTGAACCAAACTAAATTGATTTAAAAAGAAAAAAGTAATCACTAACTAGACACCTATTTTTAAAATTTCATTTACATTATGATGTATCATTGCTAATTCTATTATATTTTTTTATCGCACCAAGCTAGATATCAAATAAATCACATCATATAGAACACATTTGGTTGGTTCAAAGGGGATCCAAATCTAGTGTAGTTTCAATTCTTCCCGTTGCAATAACCGAAAAAAGTGGGGTGAAGTTGGCAATTGAGAGCTTTGAAGTGTGATCTAAGAGCCTGTTCTTTCTCTCGACAAATA
The DNA here is from genome assembly GCA_029747015.1 of Carnegiea gigantea. Lineage (NCBI taxonomy): Eukaryota > Viridiplantae > Streptophyta > Magnoliopsida > Caryophyllales > Cactaceae > Carnegiea > Carnegiea gigantea. The sequence continues at coordinate 66,206 of JAKOGI010001773.1, forward strand.
TGGAATTTCCATCATCTCCTACTCATTTCCACTCTTGTCCCTTTTTTCCACTCATTTAAGAAAAATATTACTCCCATCTTCTCCCCACTTCATTCTAATCCTTTATATTCATTTTCACTCCTCCAAGAAAAATATCATTCTTTTTTACTTCATTTTGTTCATTTACATTTCATACCTGTTCTTTCCTCATAAAAAATACATCCTAAGATAATATTTGATTGGATGAATATAATTTTGTAATATAAACAAGATTATGATTGTGATTCCGTTATGTTATTCAGTTATAAAAGATTATTATAGATAACTATCTTATAATCATAATTGTTACAAATTATACAATAATAATTACATTACAAATAAATTATATTACATCATATTTAACTAAACATCACATTTAAATTGTTAACACCCAAAGATAGAACACGCCGTACTACACGTGGCAATGCCAAGTGAAAAAGCCACGCCAAAATTCGAAAAGTTCACTCTAACGCCCACACACAGCGCTGCGTAACATTTCCACGATACCATCCATGCAGCGTAGTAACGTAATTCCAATTATCCCCATTTCTTACCTCCCATTTAAAAAAAAGACAAAGAAATATAAATAAAATAAAAAATAATTGATACATATTAACGGGTAATCACACATGATAATTCTTGCTATCCTCCTGTCTATATATAAATCCGCCCTTTCTCTCGCTTTCGCTCTCTTCTCACCTTCTGCTCCCTCTTCCTCTTCCTTCTTTCTCTCTCTTCGAAGCAGAGATACGTGGAGACGGTAGCCAGGAAGAGAGAGAAAGTAGTGAGAGAAAGCTCGAAAAATCTAGTCATGGTGTCCACAAGGCGCAGTGGATCTATCTCTTCTAACAACAACAGTTCCAGCAGTAACAGCAATAACAACAACACCGCTAATAACAACAACAATAACGGGTCGAAGAGGCCGTCGACATCGTCGGCGGATGATAAACCTCCGTCGCCGAAACGCGTCAAGGTTTGTTTCTTTCTCTCTCTAGATCGGTTTTTCTGTGGTTTTTGGTCTTGATTTTGGGAGTAAACTGAAATCTTGAGGTCGTCTTTGATCGAATCTGCGGATCCCTAGGTCGAAAATGGCGGTGTTGCGGAGAATTCAGTGGGAATTTCGGGGAATTCGAAGGAAGTTTGCGCTTCTCCGCCTGTAGATCCTGTTGACTGTGTGCCTATGGATCCCCTTCTGGTGGCGGCTGACGGTGGTGCCGAGGCCATCAATTCGGTTAAGGTTGATTCGGCTGCCCCAGTTTCGCCTCCGGTTCCCGAAGGTAGGATTTCCCCATTTTATTTGTTTTTTGGGATTGGAGTTTCTGGGGGAAGTGAATTTTGAAGAGTTTGAATGTTGATGTGGGTTTTGTTTTAAATTTTATTTTGCAAGGGAATTTGCCCGCTATGAGTGAACAAAAGAGGAGTTGGCTTTCGTCACTGAGGGGTTTGCATAGGCAGGGGGGCTTGGGGTTGGAGACATTGGCCACGCCTTGGTGCCGGCTTCTGTCGCAGTATTCACAGGTAAATTTTGCGTCCAGTTATTTTTCATTTTGGGGGCACAAGTTCTCTTTTAAAACAGAAGAAGAGAAGAAATGCCAGAAAAAGACAAGAAATGCGTTCCCGAATTCCCTTTTTCCTTTTTTTTTAAAAGAAAGTTTCTGATTAACTGTGCTTGTTGGACTTTTGGATGATGGAATAACTAAGAGTGCTTAATCCTGCAGAATGAGAACATAGATATTTCAGAGCTGGTTTATTCGATTGGTTCTAATAGAAGCTGTAACTTCGTCTTGAATGATCAGACAGTGAGTGGAACCCTATGCAGAATAAAACATACACAGGTATTTCATGCTTGATTCTGGATTCAGACCGTACAATTTTGTCCAGCCTCGGACACTGGTGCTGCAAAATCTGTGCTCAAATGTATTCATGTTGCCTTTTGCCTTTTGCTTTGTTTTTTGGCATTTTCAGAATTAAGTCTTTTGATGTACCTGCAGCATGAGTACTCATTGTTTGATGGTTTTATCAGCGTGAAGGCTGCATTATTGCTATGCTTGAAAGCATGGGTAGCAAGGGGGCTGTTCTTGTCAATGGAATGGTTGTTAAGAAGAACTCCAGCCGTCTTCTGCGTTCTGGGGATGAGGTGATTTTCGGAATGGTCAGAAGTCACGCTTATGTATCCTTCATTGTGTGTTGACATTGTCAGCTTTATAGTTGACTTTGATCATATTGCAAAGCTTGTCGACCTATCAGGTTTCTGCTTTTTGTTTCAGCCTTGACCAGCCACTGTATAGATTTTCCAGCAACTTGTAATGGATGTTACTGTTAAGGCACCTTTGTCAGTGGAGAATGCAGAGGTTCAAAGTGCCGTAGGAAAATATTTACCTGTTGAAAAGAGATCAGGAGATCCCTCAGCTGTTGCTGGCGCTTCTATATTGGCCTCTCTTTCAAATTTAAGACCGGACTTAAGTCGCTGGAGGACATCTGGTCTGAGCACCCCCAAGAGCCACCAAGACAGTGAGCTCTCTACTCATGCTGTTATTCAAGATGGTTCGGAGATTGAGCTTGATGGTCTGGAGGGCAATTCGACTCCTAATGTAGAGTGTGACAATGCTACTGACCTTGGATTGACGAGCAAAAGTATTGCTCTTGACGGCAACCCTGATTGCAGCTTAGAGGCAGGCACTGTAAGGCACTCTCATGTGTGTGATTTTCCAAGGTTTTACACTGGAATTGAATTGATACTGTGATAGGTCATATGTAGCAACTGAGCCTATTTACATTGTGATAGGTACTGGAAGAAGGTGATGAGATCACAGGGACTTCACAGCCAGCATCAACATCTGCTGCTTCCCTCAGATGTGCAGCATTCAAGGAAGATATTCGTGCCGGAATTGTTGATGGAAATACTGTTGAAGTTTCATTTGATGACTTCCCATATTATTTAAGGTGACTTTTTCTCCTCTCTTCTCTCTTTCTATTTTGTGTATGTATGGGTATTTACAGCCAACCCTCCACCAGGTATTGTGTAATAATGGAAAAATCCTTACCTTCTTAAAATAAGTATGCCCCCTTTATTGTTGTATTTGCCTATCTTTAACCGGCAACTCCGGTGGGTTGATGATGTGGCTTTATATTTTTGTGAGTTTTTCCTAGAATGCCTTTTTCTTTTCAAAATTGAAATTAGAAATAGGAAAAAAATAAAGACTTGTTAACAATAGCATTAAATTGGCAAAAACTTCTTCCTTACATAAAAAGATTGAAAGAAGAAAAAAAAATAAATACAAAATTTATTGGACATAATTAAAGCTAAGAAAGTATTATAAGAAACTAAAGGGAGCTCAGTGAATTGCAGAAATAAGAACAATGGAGAAAAACAATCTTATTATCAAGGATTTTTGAATTTATATAATCTCTACTTTGGCCAATCTATTGCAAATAATCTCTACTTAAGAAATGCATAGGAGTAGGCTCTGCTTTCAACCTATTTAATTCTAGTATACCACCATTGAGTTTCGACCATTTTGACTCGGTGGTGGAGTGATGTGGCGGCACTGCTGGTGCATGTGTATAGTAGACTAATAAAATAAAGGCTTTCTTTGACATTTAAGCAATGTTTGTAGATAATCATGAGTAGATAATCTCTCTCCTCCCTTGAGTGAAATAACCTCTTTTTTGAAATATAAAATAAAAAACTAAATTGCTTCTAACAAATAAAAAATAACTCGTTGTACACACACACACACACACACACACATATACATATACATATCTTAGTTTAAA
>JAKOGI010001773.1:75000-130000 GCA_029747015.1 Carnegiea gigantea
AGGAAATATTTTTAAAATTTTCATCTCCAAACAATGCTGACATGTTAAAAAACATTGATTTACTGTTTTGCACGACCACCTAGGATTACACCACCGCCTCATCATTCCAGCACCAAGTCGAAATGGTTGGAACTCGATGGTGGTATATTAGAATTAAATAGGTTGAAAGTAGAGCCTACTTCCTTGTATTTCGGAAGTAGAGATTATATGCAATAGATCGGCCAATGTAGGGATTATTTAAATCCAAAAACCCTGTTATCAATAAAGAAAAATTTCAGGAACTGAATCAGAGGTTTGAATCTTAACCCTTACATGAAAATCAGATGGCCGAAGTTACATAAATTAATTCAGTTGCTTAAATTCACCCTAGCTTCTACTCCCATGCCACTGCAGTTGCAACTTTACTGTCCCCCACTCTTTTGCTCATGAAATGGCTGTGAGTGAGGTTTTTGGGGGACTTTTGTCACCTTTGTTTAGTGGTGGGGGAGTTGCGTTGTTTAGTGGTGGGGGAGTTGCGTGGGAGAAGATTGGGCTTATTAGTTATTAATGAGGTGGCTAGTGGCTTGAGATTGGGGAAATGGAGTGTTGCAGAGGGGTTCACCATAGAGAAATGGCGAACGATTGGGGGGAGAAGGGGCTTGTTGGACGGAAAGGAAAAGGGGGATGGTGTCTAACGAGCCCCATTAGTCTTACCTTATTTAACAAAAAACCACGCCTGAGATAGTGAGATGCGCCTGGGCGCACCTAGGTGTGAGTCGAGCACCGTGCGAGAGAGACGAGGCGAATTCTTAAACCAAGCCTTTGTGTGTGCCTTATCTGCGCCTCAGGCCAGGCACAAGGCACAAGGTGGCCTGCTGTTGCACCCCAAAGGGAATCGATCAGAGCTGAAGGACTCAAGTGAGCTCTCAGCATGAAAGAGACAATTTTCTTTATTGACACTTACCTTATCCATATAACTCAAGTTCGAATGGTAGCCCCCATCCAATTGTGTCAAGTTGCTTCAAATTCAGCGCTAATTTGCAAAACTCTAATTTCGAAAACTCTAGTTTTTCGAACCCTAATTTCTCTTCGATTTGAGGCTGGTATCATGGCTTAATGGAGACAGGCTAGGCCGATTGTCCATCCTCAAGCATTTCCGATGGCCATTCTTCGCTGGTAGCTGGTGATATGCTCCGGCAAGGCTGCATTTAGCTGTTTGAGGTCCCTGTGCAGTTCTGGCCTTCGGAAAGTGACTTGGCTGCCCATTACTTCCTCTTTCTCCTCTCTGTGGTTTTATATAATTATTGTAGGTCTGCAATTTTTTTTGGGGGTGTTGTTTGATAATAGGTCAGTGGTACTAGCACTAAGGGGAAGATTTTAGTGTATATTTTGCGCATGCTTGTCAATCTAGATGGATTTTCAAAATTTTTATTATTTTTTAGCATTTTGATTTTTTTATTGAAGTGAATTATGATAATGTTTGTTGTATTCTATATCATTTTGCAACCATTTTAGACTTTCTAATGGTTATACTGCTATCTAATTGGTGTATTAATGGAAGTATATACATTTCAGAATAAATTTTTAGTAGTTTCTTAAAGAAAAGTACGCATTGTGTCCTTAAGGCGCGTGTCTTTGCCTGACGCATTGCGCCTCGCACCTCGGGGCCCTTTGTGCCTTGGTCTGCCTTGTGCTTTTTAAAACTAAGAGTCTTGCAGATGGTTGGTGCACGTGATGATCTAGGGTCATTAGCCACTGGGAAGTTGAGGTGGTGTCAGATTTTGGTTCCTTTTTTTGGGGCAGTGGGGGGATGAGTTGTAAGGTTGGTAGGGTTGCGGGCTTAGAGATTTCCTTTTTTCCCCAACCAAATTAGGTAGTGTCCAATTATTCCTTTTTTTACCAAAGGAGATGGGGCCAAGCTGGTCGAATTCTTCCTTGTTGTCAAAGTTGTCATCTTTGGGTAGTCTGTTATTACTCTTTGATCAAAAGGGTTACAATTTAAGAATATAAGTTTTTTTTAAAATAAATATTACTGCTTAGGTTACTCGAAGTCGGCCGTACCTATGTTGAAGTGTCTAGTGTCCGACTCTGCAGTTTTTTTGAAAACTATAGCATATTTTAGGTCTAGAATGAAGTTTCGAATGTCCATACTCATGTCTAGTGTCGAGTGTCCAACATAGATACGTAAGGCAAAATGAAGAGTTGCATTTAAAACCTCCCTTACTCATTTCCCATCTCTACCTAGCTGGACTTAGAATTTTAGATTTGTTTGATTGCTATCCCCGTATGTTCTTATATTTAGAAGTGCTGTTTGCATTGTGAACTGTTTCAGTTATTGTATAATTTTAGTGGAACTAGATTATTGCTATTATGTGGGAGACATAAGAATATTGGTGTATCATTGCTGGAGTTACTCTTGTATTCAAAGTCTAAATTGAAGTTATATCTCATTTTACCTCTCCACGTTATATTACAAGTTCAGCCAGTCATTCTGGCCTCCTGAGTTCATTCTTTGGAAACTATATACTCTGAACTCACCTGGATCTTATGTTATTTGTGCTGATGCTGAATAGAGTGGATCTGAAAAGCTTGTTACCTGTACCCATACTATTGCTCCCTCTTAATCTATCTCTAATGGTATCAAAGAATTGTTTAAACCTTTTGAAAGAAATGTTGGAACGTTTTCCTGTTCTATGATTATTGGATTATTGGCTTTCATTACGTAGGCAACAAGTGTATGCAGAGGACATTCGAAGAGGGGCTTTGTACTTTGCTATTGTTGACAAGGCCAAATCGTGCGTGATGTAGGCATACTGTTTTGGTAATGGACAAAATGCTTCAGTTGGTGCTTGGCCAAAACAACATAGATTTCACATTCCTAAAAGTTCATGGAAAAATTTGAAATATGTGGATAATCTTAAAAATAATTTAACTCAAATTTGATCAATCAAGCAGTCCATACCTCTAATGCTACTCATCTAGATCTATGCATCTATGATGATATTTAGGGCTTGTTTGGTCCATTAAAGGTGGAATGGAATGGAACATAATATATGGAGGAATGAAATGGAATGGATCCTTGATACCTTATGTTTGGTTACCAAAAGGAATGGAATTAATTTTTGTTATTTTTTTATTTCAATATATATTATTCCTAATAATCTATCTACTGTTACACTCTCTCTCCTCAAAAAGAGCCAAGCTCCTCCCACTGCTCCTTCCTCTCGGGCCAGGTTTGCCGGCGCCTCTTTCCTGTCAGGCAAACGGCCGCCGTTTGAGCTTCTTTTTCTCGGTTAATGTCTGACTTTTATTCGCAAATTTGATGGCCCATACCCTTCTCCTCGTTCTGCTAGCAGATCTGGGCATCATATTTTGATTCTCCATCGTCTTCTTCTCCCGCTGTGGCCTTGACCACCTCTCTCTTCCGTCATAGACTTCAGCGACATTAGATATGTCGCCCTCTCCCTCCCCTCTTCATCATCCGACCGGCTCGACTAGACTTCATGAAATCAACAACCATTCTCAAGCTTAATCGATCTCTCCTCCTTTTTCAACCAACAACTTAGGTCTAGGTTTTTCGTTTAATTCGAGCTATTCTTGGGCAATTGTGTGGCAAAGATAGGTTTTTCAGCGGAAAACTTGCGGGGAACGTCGCCGGAAACATCGACATACTTGCAGATGGTGGTGGGATTTGAGATGGGCAATGGGATGGTCATGGATGGAAGTTGATATTTTTCCTTTTTTTTTTAAAAAAGTATTTGCTAATTATTGGAGGAATGGGACTTGAACCCCTTGGACAATGGGGGAATCATGTCCCCTAGATTTGGGGGGAGCTTGATACCCTTGGGTATGAAGTCCCATACCTGTAGAAGTTCAACCAAACAATGGGTATGGGAAATTGATACCCAAAGGTATCAAGTTTCATTCCTTTTCATCCAACCAAACAGGTCCTTCAACAAGTCTATATCTACATGATTACATTCAAACAAAGCAAATATATTCTCCTATTGCCAAGTGTCAGGCTCTCGAACCTAGGGCAGCTGGTGTGGCATGCGATTAGTATTTGTTCTCTATTAAAGGGATATTATTCTCTTTGCATACCAATGAAATTTTAAAAAAAGAAATATTTATGCAGAAGTAGAGTCTAATTTCATGACACTTGGCATGAATAATTTTTTTAAGAAAAAAAGAAAATGGTGAATTTTTTAAATAGAAAAATGAACTATTCACATATTGAATTCATGAATGCAAACAACAGTTAAATGGAATATGAAGTTTTTAGTCCTTGCTTACTGTTTATTCTTTTCTTTGTCTGTGAATTTTTGTGTAGGTTGGATGGAATACGAAGTTTTTAGTCCTTGTTTACTGTTTGTTTTTTTATTTTCCATATATCCCTCATTAAGGCGAACCCTTCAAAGCCGTAGTCAAACCCTAGTTCCTAAATGAGCTCACCTGTCCTATTTAAACTGATTTATATGTTGCTTTTGCTTTCTGCAGCGAAAATACGAAAAATGTGCTGATTGCAGCCTCATACATACATCTGAAGCACAAAGAACATGCAAAATATGCTGCAGAGCTTCCCACTGTTAATCCAAGGATATTGCTTTCTGGCCCTGCTGGTGTGTTAGGAATTTTGTCTATACCTTTTTTGGGAGCCCATTCTCTTCTGGTTGATTTCCTATGCAAGTTTTCCTTAAGTTCATTAATGCCAATATTGTAGGTTCTGAGATATACCAGGAGATGCTGGCAAAAGCATTGGCCAAGTATTTTGGAGCCAAACTGCTTATATTTGACAGCCATGCCTTTTTGGGGGTAGGTTTTGTAACTTCAAGCAAACAATAAATTCATCCTGACTCAAGTATGCCAGTATTACTGTAGATAAAGATCAATGCAATTGTGTACGTGATGTCCTTCAACCTTTTTTCTTTCAGGGCTTATCAACAAAAGACGCAGAGCTGCTAAAAGATGGGCTGAATGCTGAGAAATCCAGTGGCTCTGCCAAGCAGTTCTCTGGTTCTATTGAAATGGATAAGAGCCCATGCCCTGGTGGGGAAACAGATGCTCCTAGTTCTTCTAATTTGCAATCTGCTTGTGGCTTAGATGCTCAATCCAAACTAGAAGCTTCACCCTTCTCCTCTAGCTCGTTGAAAAACCACACATTTAAATCTGGTTAGGAGTCTTTCCTTGAGAGTTGAGAACACTTTCTTGCAATAGAAGTCCTTCGCGCTGCATTTTGTCATCCCCATATGCATTTTCAGGTGACAGAGTGAAATTCATAGGTTCAGCTACGAGTGCTATATACACTGCGGGATCCCCTTCGAGGTATGCACTTTGCTCGTACTGATTTCTGGCTGAGTGACCTCTGCTTCTATTCCCACATGTTTCTGTTTATCATAGAATATTTAAAGTATATTTCTCTTGATAAATTTGGATTTTCTGTGTCTTTGTAGGACTCTCTTTATATTAATTGATTCAATTTTGGGGGGTCATATTTCAATGAGTTGCAACAGAAGTGCACTGTGCTTGTGGCTAAAAGATTCAGTTGGTAATCTATGAATATAAGTGCCTAAAGAACTTTTTTTTTTCTAAAAGTTGGTGACCAACAACAACAAAAGGATCACCCAGTCAGTGACCAACATGGCATGTAGTCACTAACATGAGTTCGTCTTGGATCTACTTTGGCTTCTGAATATTTCGAGTTTAATGCATAAGTTGTAAAAAATCAGACATGTGGCAGCCAGATTTCGTTTGTTTGCTAATGCCGACTGCTGAATAAAACAGTGCAGCGAAGTGGCTATATTATTAAACTGGAAAATTTCCAATTTCATGCCTAAACACCAATGTTCATATGCAACAGTGATTCAACATATTAAATCAAGATTGGAATGTGGGTATAAACTATTTCATGGATTACAAAAATAATCAACAAGCAAAGGGAGAAACTCCAAGTCCAACCTTGCATCAGTACTTTGCTCCAAACTCCCTTATAAGAAGGGGGGGTGGGGGGGTGTCTTGCTCCAATCTCTAGATTAATTATCGAAATGTGAGAAAGAAAACCTAAAGCGACAGGGGAAAAACTTGGACAAATTAATAATTGATAATCCGAAAATGACCAACTGAAGTTTGGAGATTGAGAGCCATTGAGGATGGTTTGGGAGGGGGGAAGGATAGAATTAAAGGTAAAAAGTATGAGAGAGATTTTTACATATGGCTAAAAGAGGGAAAAGGAGGTTTTAATGGGGCGCATTTGTAGATCTAGCCAAGGCAAGAAAAAAATTTGGCGAATAAGAGAATGCAGGGGTTTCTGGCGGGGATGGCATAGCAATGGAAAGGGGACCTTCAACCACCGTGATTGAAGTTTGGCCGAGGCTAGGGAATGCAAGTCAAAATGGGTTGAAGTTCGATCTCAAAGAAGGATTTCAATCATAATGGGCTGGTAAGGATAAAGGGATGAGGAGAAGGGGTGGAGGAGGAAGGTTGCCAAAAGAAGGTGACCAGAGGTGAATAGAAGCATTAGGATGATTGGGAAATAGAAGATGTTGGAGAAAACAGAGAGAATTGGGGGGCACTGCATTTAATATATTAATGCAACGGATTAGAGGGAAAGTTCAATTGCTTCCATAACCTTTCAGTTGGTGCTATGTTTGATTGCTGATTAGTGAGAGTTTAGGTTTGCTTAGTTTTAAAGCATGCTTGAAGTTGAGCCTTGGCCTATATGCCTTGACATGTGCAACCATTCCGTGAAGCGACTTGGGCTTAAGGTATGCATTAGGTAAGGCATAAGGGAAGGTATGTTAAGGTTATGTTTAGATTTCATGAGTGAGGAAGTTGCGAAGAGAGACTCACCAACTATCAAAACACCAAAATTTCTTCTAATTAGCATTCGCTGTAGGTTTTGTTCATTTTAGCGTTTACAACTAGCGTTTAGGAGTAGTTAGGAACGTTTGGGAGCGGTTAGGATTAGTGCTTTGCAATTTAGCATTTAGGAGTGTTTGCGAGCATTTGGGAGCGTTCAACACTGTTTGGGAGCATGTGGAAACAACTAGCTTTTAGCAACGTTTAGTGTTTAGAAGCGTCTAGCATTTAGAAGCGTTTGCGGACGGGATAAATGTTATTGGAGCTTTTTCTATTTATCGCTAATGCCCATATAATTGATTACGTTATTATAATACCTTAATGAAACGATTTGACCGTTAGCGTTTAACAACATTTCGGAGCGTCGGAAGCTTTTGGGAGCTGTAAGTAGTGTTTAAAAATACTCCTTATCAAGCGTTTGAGAGCTCTTAGGAGCATTCGGAAACCACTAGCATTTACAAACGTTTATGAGCTCTTAGTGTTTAGATGCTGCTAGGGTTTAGAAGCACTTGAGAACGACATAAATATTATTGGAGCCTTTTTTAAGTTATCACTGATGCTCATAGAATTGATTACGTCGTTATAATGCCCACTGAAATGATCATCGGGTAGCGTTTAACAGATTTGGGAACGGGAGTGGTTAGCAGTGTTCAGAAATAGTGGTTATCATTTTGGAGCTTTTAGGTTTTACCAAACGATGAAATGAACAAGCTCTTTGTCCTATGCAAATCAGTTTACTTGTTACTTGGTTGCATGTAGTTACTTTAAATGGGACCCTAAATTGAGGAACCCTAGTCGCAGGAACCCAAGTAGTCGAAGTGGAGGCTTTACTCGAATTGGAGGTCGCACATCTCATTCAAGGCAGGGATGGCCCCTTTACCAGAAGTCTACGATGGTCAATCTTTACCAGCAAATTGATGGACTTCGGTAAGTGGTGGCTTTATTGCATATTCTGTTTTTCTTCAATTGTGATATCGCATGGATGAAGGGTGCTTAGAGTTATTGGGAGAGAGGAGGAATGTGGGGTGGGTTGTAGTGTTGGATTTTGTGGGACAAGTATCTAGTACAGAAAGGTGGGGTGAGGGGAGTACATGGTTGCCTTTTTTAAATTTCTTCATTTTTTTCAGTGTCTTTTTACATGTTAAAAAGTGGTAGTTGGCACTTCATCCTTTTTCTAATCTTTATTTATGAAGAATGGGCAAATTTCCTTTTCTTCCTTGCATATTTTGAGTTAATTTCTTTGTAACTGTGGGATATTCGCGTCCTCATAAATTCCTTTAGGAATGTGTAGTGTGATATTTGAGTTTTTTTTCCTTATTAATTTTCAATAGTGGCTTTTTTTCTTTTTTTCTTTTTTTGGGGTAAATACCTATAAGAATCTATTCAAAACGAGCTCCGTGTGTATGTGATGCCTTTGTCTTATGCCTCAGCTTAGGGATTCATAATCTTTCCAATCTAGTCGGCAATTATGATTAAGAAAGTTGATCGTAAATTGGTCTTTTGAAATTATGTGGGCCACTTCAATGTGATGTTCCATGAACGCCATATTCCTAGGTATATAACAGAGCTCTGTATAGACTAGAAGGGACCCTGGATATGGTCTACTGTAGATTTGGGAAATGCTTATAATAGAGTTCATGGAAATGTTCTTGGGTTATTAGAGGTGCTTAAAGAAAAATGGTACAGCTAATCATGTACGCTCAAGTTGACATATATGAAGCATCAGGGACTTACGTGTCTCAAGGACTTATGTGTGTAGATGTGGGCGATAATGCATTTTCCTATCAACAGTAGTGGTGGAATTGCCTCGAGATGTTCCATTGTGGCTACAGATGAGTTTCTGAAGAAGATCTCGGGGCAAGCAGAAAAGCATCAGTGGTGCCTTAGAGAAATATTTTAGGATTTTGGGGTGCAAGCTTGGTGGACATAGGAAGACCTTGAATGTCCTTATGAAAGCAGCTATCTATCTTGGTGACGAAAGCAGGAAGCCATTCCTGGGAGTAGATGAGCTAGAAAATATCCTAGTATAGTAGGGATAAGACACCAGGGACCAAATCGAATTTGAATCTTGACATGTCAGTTGTCTTTAACTGTAGGCTGATACCAGGTAATGAATGGGGTAAATTAAAGAGGACATTGCCCATGCAGTGAGGCATAAATAGAGGAATGGCTCAAGGTATTTTGCGTGACGAGAGGGTCCTGTTATACTTCAATGAAGGTCTTATTGGAGGGATATGAGGGTCATAAAGTCACAATGATAATGTGGTGTGCATGCTGATTGAGCACGTACAACTTTAGCACATGTTGGTGGGAGCCAACTAGCAAATGTTGTGGATGTGCTGTCATACCAAGAGAAGGTTATAAGTTATGATTGTATAGTGCTCTGTAACCTCTGTTGATAACAAATCTCAGGACCATGTCAAGAAAAGTTCTCCAAGCTTAGTGAGGTGGTCTAAATTGATAACTTTTCCAAGGAGAAGAGGGGTAGGCGTAAATGAATGTATGTGAAGGTTATTGGATGGATATGCACCTCTTGAAGGGAATGGCCTTTTATAGGTTCTATGACAATGCATAATTCAAGTGGCTGGGCTTCACATCGATTTTTTTTATATCTAGTTGGCCACTCTTCGTATTGTCTCTTAGCATTATTTTGGTACTTTGCTCACTTTGTCTCTTACTCCACTGATGGACAGACCATCCCTGGGCTGTTTACATCTATTTCCTCCACCTTCCCTCTCTCTCTCTTTTGGGTGGATGCTTCCCTCGTAAATGTCTCTCACTTCTGACTTCTAAAAATTTGTTTCTAATGTGGTTTCAGTATGTTTTAAGTACTTCAGAATATTTTTCCTAGTCTTCTAAAACAGCTTCTTCAGCCTCCTCATGTCGGAGGATGTATACTTTGATGAGCGTTGATACTGATCAAGCAGGACCAAATAGCACTTGTGGTGTGTCTCTGTGTGTGTGTGTGTGTTTTTGCGATAAGTAATCAAAATGATATATAAATGAGACACCAAGGGGGTGACCCCCATGTACAAAAGTCGCAAGTACAAAAATCATCATGCCCTCAAGCTCATGCCTAATTTTATCCACAAAATCTAAAAGAGACATCACCGAACCACCGAACCACCATCTAACACTTGACTCCAACTATACAACAATTTCGAAAAATAGATCTTGAAATCATCAAGGGAAGAAGATTTGCCTTCAAAAATCCATCGGTTCCTCTCTTTCCAAATACACCATCAAATAGCCAAAGGAACCAACTTTCCAATCCCATGAACCCAACTCTTTTTCAATCTCCTTCTCCATGCTACCAAAACACCTTTAACATTAGAAGTTTGAACCGAACTAACCCCTATCAAGGAAAGTGCTAGAAACCAAAGAGAAGAGAACCATTGCCAATGAAGAAAGAGGTTTTTGCTATTAATGGACATAAGCCGGTCTATGCAATTAGTAAAATAGTGACAACTTTGTACGAGCATAGTTGAAGCTGAGGTACTGTAATGTGATCTGGGATCTTTATGTAGATTATTGACTATCACATCCTTTTATGTGATGCCATAGTGCTGTCTAGCATCCACTACTTAAATACAATGTTTTTTGACGTCTACATCAATGTCCGATGACTTGTATGTCCAGCATTATCTCAAGCGTGACCGAATGCGATTTCTGCTAGGAATGTGTATTGCAAACTTGTACCTCATAGTGCTGTAGTAGGCATTAGGCAGTGAATAGTGACTTGAAGAGTCATTCACTGAAGTCTTGCAGGATTTTTTTTTTTTGGGGGGGGGGGGGGGTCATCGTCGTTTTGCTGTATGCTCCAACTGATGCCACTGCTCCAAGAGTATTTCACTCTGTTCCAAAGAGTAATTTTCACTCTGTTTTTCATCGTTTTGTGTAGCTCCAAGATGCCACAACTGTGCATATTGGCTGCTCCAAGAGTCTTTCACTCTGTTTTTCAAGCTAATTGTCAGTAACAATGGGAGATGATGTTTCTATGTTTGCTGCTTTTGTATACAGATGACTGACTGCCTCCCTTTTCTACATGGGTGACACCCTCCTTTTTGTCCTAATATATTTTGATTATTCATCCCGCCCCCCCCCCCCCCCCAAAATAGGAACAATGATTACATATTGTTGGAAGAGCTGGATAGTGTTATATTCTATGGCGTTGAGCAGTTGTATTTATTATTTATTTACTTTTTTGTGTTTTTTTTGGGGGGGGGGTGGGGGAGAGGGAGGGATTTGTTGATCATCAATATCTTGGTGTGGCAGATATAGCTCTGGGTTTTATGGGGTACCTAGGATGGAATTGATATTATCTGAAGTATGATTAGTTGCTGACTTGTCCTAGTTAAGTGCATGGAGCTTAAACGTCATGGTGCATGATGAGTTGGAACTTGGACATGATTTAAATCACGAGGAAAGGAATGATGATTAGTGTTGTAGATTGACTTCATGGTTCCAGGACTTCAAAGAAGTTAATGTATGAAGTTTAAATATCATGGATCCAGGATTGTAATGAAGTTGTTCATGGAGCTTAATCATGCTCATGATGAGTTGGAAGTGACTAAAATACTGAAAGTGATGAGTGATCGTAGATTGGCTTTATTAATCCAGGAGGTGGGGCCAATCTTCCACATATGGAGTAAGCTTTTGACCTATGAACATCATACCGATGTCATTTTTCTTGCTGGTGCTTGTCCAATCGTTCTAGTGTGAAGCTGCAAGTTTCTGCAATAGACGTTTGAATGCTCCCTAGGCATTGTTTGTACTTACTGCAAATTTATTTACAGGGGCCCGACTTTTGGAATGCGTGGGAAGGTGATTTTACCTTTTGAAGATAATCCATTGTCGAAAATCGGTGTAAGATTTGACAAACCTATTCCTGGTGGTGTGGATCTCGGAAACTTATGTGAAGCAGGTCATGGGTTCTTTTGTAATGGTAATGCCTTGCTAAGCCCTTCAACAGTATGACAGTCTTCTTTCTTTCATCCTTCTCACGTTGGAATACATTGAATGTTCTCTTTGTGGCTCTATAGTCCATGATCTCCGTTTGGAGAACCCTGGCATGGAGGACCTGGACAAATTGCTGATCAGTGCACTGTTTGAGGTATTCTTCACTCTTGGATATGTTATTTACAGTTGGATTTGCTATATGAGATGTTCTTTGGTATTAGATGTACACGTTGCTTGTTATTGCACCAACAATGAGTGTGTGTGTGTGTGTGTGTGTGTGTGTGTGTGTGTGTTGTGTACATATGCGTGCACACGTACGCATCTAAATCCAAATCCATGCGCCATGAGTCCTGTCTGGGGTGGGATGGGGGAGGGAGTGATGCACCAGCCTTATTCCAGAATTGTACAAGGGCTAGTTTTGTTAGACCTAGCTTTAAAAACCATGGTGGCCTACTAGGCTACTACTAAATGGAAAGGAAGCAGAGGACAGCTTACATTTTGTTTTAGTCAAATATATGTATATGTCTGTACATCTATGTGTACGTACATCCTATGCATTATCATTTGGGCGGGTGATTTGCCCTCCGGATTGATAAGATGATGAAATCTTATGTTATTAGTGATGAAAAGATGAAATAGAAACTTGGATGATGATCTGGCCCTGCAGATAAAAGATCTTCTTTCCTATTTAAGAATGCATTTATTTAGCAGCTTGTGAACCTCATGTGTGATCCCTAAACTTAAGTTTCTAGATCTCTATTTTATGCTTCTCGGAATAAGCTTGAAAAGGGGTACTAGCTCTTTTCGCTTTCAGATGATATATTGTTGCTAATCATTTTAAAACAGGGGCAGACGATTGCTTTGTGTACGCATCAATGTGAAAGTAGCTTCCTGTGGCATTGTGCTTGATATTCAAGTTTTCTTTTGCTGAATAAAGTCAACATTTCTTTGTTAGGCATCTATTTATGCTTCGGAATTGCATTTATTTGAAATGTCTGTAGGCCATTTCAGATGAGAGCAGAAGCTGCCCTTTCATTTTGTTCATCAAAGATGGCGAGAAGTCTATCGTGGGAAATTCAGAATCTTATTCAACCTTCAGAAGCAGGCTGGAGAAGCTCCCGGATAATGTTGTCATTATTGCTTCACAGACTCAAATAGACAATCGAAAGGAAAAGGTACTGTTTCAGTTTTCTTTTTGTCCCTTCTTGTTCTTGTATTCTGGTATATTCTGCTTGAATATAGAATCATTCTTATATGTTGTGTTGTTTAACTGTAGTCACATCCTGGTGGTCTTCTCTTTACAAAGTTTGGTAGCACTCAAACTGCTCTATTGGACTTGGCCTTCCCAGTAAGTTATTTATTGCATTGTGTGGTTTTCGCTTGCCTAATTGTATCCGTGGATTTTTGACGGCTGTGGGTGTCATCCATCATAAGTGTTTCTGGTTGCTTTGGCTTTAGTTAAGCTTGGTGAGTTGTTTCTGTCGTGGCTTTTTAGGTTTCCTCCTGTTGGCTTCACTGGATAATTGGATGCTTCTGCAAGGATGATTCTTACTACTTGTAAATGTTGTGTTTTTGACGGAACTTTCTCCTGACGACTTTCTGGACATTTGTGTGCCTTTGTTTTATACGCAGCATCTTTACCTGCATCCCATATGATTGGGCACTGTGATCCAAGGAAGCAAATGTACATTCTGATACAAGTTGATTTAGCATATTTACTCATCTCTGTGACATGTAATTTGTAATATAGTATACAATGTGAATTGTTTGCCTACCTTTTTGCTCGACCTGTGTGTGGGAATCAAACCACAAACTGCATCAATCTTGTAAAATATGCTTTTTAGTCCATTGTAGTTTTGTTGACTGTAAAAGTGATGTTAGATCATGTGCTTAAAATACTTTTGTGGTTAGTCAAAGGTATTTGCTCGCATTGGAAGATTTTAGATGATGAACTTCATAATGCATCTGTTCGTCCTTGTCTTAGTGATGAAAAAAAGAGGCTTAAAAAAAATTCTTGGTTGGCTCTAATAATCATGTTAGTAGTTTGTTGATATTCAGTCTGGACCTTTTTGTTAGTCCATTGGGACTAAATTTGAGCTGTCAAAATGTTCCAAGGGGACAGCCAAATAAGGTTGTTACTTGTCAAGGTCTGACACGTGTGTGTGTGTTCTTTTTTTTTTTGGGGGGGGGGGGGGGATGTGGTGCTAACTTAGGGGTCTTATTGGATGATGAACGATATTTAATTGGCTTTTAAGCTTTCGTGAGGTTACTTATGGCAGTAAAAACTCCGTTTTTTTTTTTTTTGGGGGGGGGGGTGTTTAGTGAAAACAAAGGGTCTCTATGGTGTGTGTTCTTGCACGTTTTATTCCTTTGGCTTGTGCTATTATCAGTTGCAAATGTTGGATGGGATTGAAATGACTGATGCTGAAAAAAAGACTATATCTTCGGCCGGGATTATGTTCTCCCCTGGCACAATTCAATGTTGGTTTTTTTTTTTTTTTTTGGGTGTATGTTTTCTTTCTATTATGGGAGCTGAATGATGGAATTTCAGATTCCAGGGGGTTAGATTGACAGTTAGTTGTTTACTTTTTTGGATGAGCAATCAATAAACTGCCTTAATTTAACACCAAGCGGATGCCACCCATGTACCAATGTTTGTGCTTTCATTTGGCAGGATAGTTTTGGAAGATTACATGATAAGGGCAAGGATGTTCCCCGGACAACAAAACTTCTCACAAAACTTTTCCCCAATAAAGTAATGATCCACATGCCACAGGTATGCACCGTGAAGTCTCTCTTATGTTTGCCTATTTGATCTTGGCTCTGTACCAAGGATTCCAAATGCGGCTTTGGTCATTATTGTGGAAATGAGTGCAGAAATGCGGATTCGTGCTGATGCTGCAATTTCATAATGAAAATTCTCAGTTCTGCCGCACCAGAACAAAACAGCCTCATTTTGAATCCACTACCATCTACTATTGCTTCTGCTTGTTATTCATATGCTTTTCTTACATGCTGCAGGATGAGGCACTTCTTGCGAGTTGGAAGGATCAATTGGATCGAGATGCTGAAACACTTAAGATAAAGAGTAATCTGAGTCAGCTGCGCTCTGTGAGAAACTGCTTCACCTGTTTGATTTTCTGCTGATAATCTTGTCTGCCCCAAGTAGTGACATAGAATTCCTAAAATTTCCTTTGAACTAGAATATTATCTTAAGCGCATGTTCCTTTCGACTAATCATAAGTACTTATCATCAACATTCAACAACTTTCAGCACAATTCAACACAGTTCAGCATCATTCAGTGCAATTAAACACAATTCAGCACCATCAAGTAATAAGTACTCATTGAAAATGCCTAGTTATATTTTCTTCATCCGTTCAGCATGTTTAAGCATTATTCAGCATGTTTTAGCAATGATTCAACATATTTCATCAATGAGCATCAACAAGTAGTTCTCATAAATCGAAAAGAATATGCCCTAGATTGTCTCTTCAAAGATATCCGATTAAATTGGAACGATACACAGAATATTATCTTACATTTTGGGAGTGTTTTTTCTAGAAGCCAACATTTGCCACGACTTTGGTTGTTTGCTACCATATTGTTGCTTTACTTGTATCAGTCGATTTTGTTCTCTAGCATGGATATTTTGTTGTTGACGCCTCTTCATTTATAGCAATTGATGATTTGCTGCGTCTGAATTCTGAGCACTTGATGTCTTGACACAAATTTGTTTCTTTCTATGGTACATTTTGTTGCTAATTGCTGGTTGTTTATACTCTTCTTATCATCCATAGGTTTTGAGTCGAAGTAGCTTGGAATGTGAAGAACTTGAGACACTGTCCATCAAGGACCAGACACTTAACAATGAAAGTATGTTAGCACCTTTGCTTAGGTCAATTATTGTCTGTGAGGTGCTTCAAAGGCCGAATCACTGAAAGATTCATGAATACACAGGTGCAGAGAAGATTGTTGGATGGGCTCTAAGCCATCATTTTATGCAGAATGCCAAATCTGACTCAGATCCAAGGGTTGTCTTATCTACTGAGAGGTATTTTTGAAATACTGACTTCATCAGTTCCATTGTGACTTAAACTTGATTAATGCTGGGTGGTATGTGCCTGATAATTTGTTCAAAACCCTGGAAGCGTCAAGCATGGGATTAGTATTCTACAAGCTATCCAGAACGAGTCCAAGAGCTCAAAGAAGTCGCTGAAGGTTATTTCTAAGTACCATGCAGCAGATGTATTTCACATGTATATTGATCTTGAAATATCTGGTAATATCAGGTCTAATACTCGATATTGGATATGTTTGGTGCGATCAGGATGTTGTAACAGAGAATGAGTTTGAGAAGAGACTTCTAGCAGATGTGATACCGCCCAGTGACATTGGAGTGACCTTCGATGATATTGGAGCTCTTGAAAATGTCAAGGACACGCTAAAGGAACTGGTGATGCTGCCGCTACAAAGGCCTGAATTGTTTTGCACGGGGCAATTGACTAAGGTTTTGCGATATTCTTTGTTGGTTATTAAATCCACTGCCTCTCTTGTCCGTTCACCAGTAACAGTTGCTCTGAAGAGTGCTGCTCTAGGCTTCCATCTGCCCCTCTCCCCCCCCCCCCCCCAAAATAAAAGGAAAAAGTGGCCTAGTTTTCTTTAGCAAATAGTTTGACAGAAAATGTATTCTTTGCTGACTTATATGGGGATCCTTTTTTGTCTTAAGGACCTTATGGTCAATTTGCACAGTAACGTGTTCCAAGCTCTCTCATGTTCTGTGCTTCTTGATTTAGGAGTTATGTTGCATTAGCAGTTGGCTATTCTCTCGTTCATTAAGCTCCAGCTTCCTTCTGAGTCTCCTTTCTTAGCGAACTGCTGTTACCCCTCTACTTTATAAGGTGTGCTTGTGTTGCACTGTAGTCACACCTGACAAAGTTACCCTCACTAAGTTAATCCTAAAATCTGAACCAAAGCTGAATTGACGCAATGAACGACAGCCTGAAACTTGTGTGAGCAATATTGAATTTATTGTCTTCATAAGCTTATTGGACAACCCAACTGGGATGTGAATGGTACCCAACTCAAAATGACCTGACCTGGCTTTTATATATTCTACCTAGCAGTTCTAAACCAACCCTAAAGGGGCGTTTGTCAGGTCCAGAAATAGTTTTAGTGATGTTGAACTGTTTGTTTTTCTCTATGAACGTGAATTTGCTAGCGTTAGCTTGTGTTTGAGAACCCTCTCTCACTTTCTCTGTGTTTTGTTTCTCTTTTTATCTTTTTTTCCCCCTTTGGCAGAACCGCCCTGGGGGGGGGGGGGTGTACTGAAGTAATTTGCTTACTGCTGTTTAGGGAGGGAGTTGCAGTCGGTGTATATGCCTTTTGATTTTTTTGTAATTTATTATTAGTCAATGTTATTCTGCACCATTTACATTTAGTAGAATATGTTGTCAGAGAGGTATGAGATTAGTGAAAGTTGCATTAATTGGTCAGTGTCCTGCTTCTGATTAACAGTGGACATGAATATGAATTCAACTCAATAGTGCCTGACTGGGCCTGGATATTCCATCAACCCATTCCAACCCAACCTGACACAATTTTTCTGGTTTAAAACCAGTTGTTGCGGTGTAGAACCATTTTGTTGTACTTTGTGAAAGTCAATATCATAGAGTGTAATTTGTGTCCCGTGTTTGCGTCTGAGAGCTCTCTTTCTCTCTCTGGGTTAGGAAGGGTGGTGGATTGGGAGATGGGTTTGTCCTAGTGATCAACTTTGTTTGCTGCTATTGTAAGGAGACACTTGCAGTCAAATGTCACTACCTTGCAATCCTTAGATATGCTTTCACCCCTTGTATTCTACATGAGGCGATAAAAGCCACACTACCCACTTTAGTTCTATGGTGCAATATGTAGTTAGAGAGGAATGAAATCTGTGTTTTATGTAGCCTTGCAAGGGCATTCTGTTGTTTGGTCCTCCTGGTACGGGGAAGACGATGCTTGCAAAGGCTGTGGCCACTGAAGCTGGTGCAAACTTTATAAATATATCAATGTCAAGTATTACATCCAAGGTTAGCAGTGAAGAAGCACCTATGTTTGGCCTTTTTTTAAATATCTATAGGAATTTCTGACTGTTTCTTTTCGTCATTTGTTATAGTGGTTTGGTGAGGGTGAGAAGTATGTGAAGGCTGTTTTCTCGCTTGCTAGCAAAATTGCTCCGAGTGTTGTATTTGTTGATGAAGTAAGTTGACTGTGCCTATTCATTTTTAGTCACTTAACTGGTTTGGCTGACGTAAGAAAAAATACCTTGACTTCATCATGGGTTTATCATTTGTTCTTAGGTTGATAGCATGTTGGGACGGAGGGAAAATCCAGGAGAACATGAGGCTATGCGTAAGATGAAAAATGAGTTTATGGTGAACTGGGATGGGTTGCGGACCAAAGATACTGAGCGAGTATTGGTGCTTGCAGCAACGAACAGACCTTTTGACCTTGACGAAGCTGTTATTCGTAGATTGCCTCGTAGGTGAGACATTTGTTAGAAATACTTCTATTAAGTATCTCCCGCCAATTTCTGGTTGTTTCATATATCTTTAAAGACATCGGATTTGACAGTGTAACCCTGCTGGTGTGGTGTGCTTGTTGGCAGGTTGATGGTTAACTTGCCTGATGCTCCTAATAGAGCAAAGATCCTTAGAGTGATATTGGCTAAGGAGGAATTGTCCCCTGATGTAGATTTTGATGCAATTGCCAACATGACAGATGGATATTCTGGAAGTGACCTTAAGGTTTTTATCATGTTACTTATTGTTGACTCTAATGTACACTTCCAATGTTATCCTAAAATGTATTTATCCTGATATGTCACAGAACCTTTGTGTGGCTGCTGCACATCGTCCTATCAGAGAGATATTAGAGAGGGAAAAGAAGGTTAGTTTCTTTGCTAAATTCTTGGTCGATACTAATCTGACCGTTGTTTACCTTGTCTGAGGCATTTTTCTAGATGGCATTTTTGTTGGGTAAGAGCATTTTTCGGATGGGAGATGGGTTGATTTTCTTTTCTTTTTTTGGGGAGGGGGGTGGTTCTAGGAATGGGTAGAGAGATGATGAGTTAGGGAAAGGGGTTGGAAGGCAGGCGAGGGGCTATATTGTGGGAACCACAGCTACTCGCAACCGTGGGCAGGCTTGATGGCAGTGTTTTGGTTGGGGGGATGGATTGGGGGTGCGTTTATGTTTTTTCGTTTATAAAATTTCTGCTATAGGGGTTGCACTTAATTTTGGTATCCAAGCTGGAAAACCAGTCCAATCTCAGCTGCTGGATCTTCAAATGAATAGTGTGGATTTATTTTGCGCTATAGGAAGAATCTCTCTCTCTCTCTCTCTCTCACACATGTGCATGCACACTACATATGTGTGTGTGTGTGTGTGCGCTCGTGCATGTCAAGGTTTAAACAAAAGACGTGTGTATGTTTGGACATGTAATATATATGTTTGTGCATATATGGGGTGGTATTGGGTGCAACCCAATCTCATGTCTCTGTGTGCGCATGCATGAAGCGCACAGCATGCCTTGAGAACATTTGTATGTTACCTCAATTTCTCCAAGAATTTTTACTCTCTTGCTTGTGGTTCTGTCTTTCTTCCTCGATTCCGCTTTTGTCCTTAATCTTCAAAGCAAAGTGTATACGTCAATCTAATATGGTGGATGGTTATATTTTCTGAATCTGCATATGCTTGCCGTTCCAGGCATTTAGACTCAAAAATTTGTCTTCCCCTATTGCAGGAGCATGCAGTAGCTTTAGGAGAAGGTAGAGCCCCTCCACCATTGAGCGGCAGCGCCGATATACGTCCTCTGAATATGGATGATTTCAGGCGTGCACATGAACAGGTAAATGATCAATGATGGAACTCAAAGTTTTAACTTTGATGAATTCCTTGTTTTGGTTGTGAATTTCCCATCATCGGTTCTTAAGCTAGTCCATTCCCTATTGTAGTAGGTTTACCATGGTTGGTTCCTTGCTTTGGTTAATTTTGTATCGTTGGTTCTTAAGCTAAGCCATTTGCTATTGGAATAGGTTTGTGCTAGTGTGTCATCGGAGTCTGTTAACATGACTGAGCTTCAGCAATGGAATGAACTCTATGGCGAGGGGGGTTCAAGAAGGAAGAAAGCACTAAGCTACTTCATGTGAAGCCTTTCTTTTTGTGTGTACAAAGGGTTCGTCTTCTTTTTCTCAGATCTCTAATCCTGTGTCCCGGTCAGAATCAAAGGTCTGATGTGTATGTGCTTTTCAGGGGTCATTTTGTCATGTGTTGTGAATTGTAGCCCTCTTAAGTTGTAAGTCTGTCCTTACTGCCAACAGATGCTTTTAGGATCTCTGTATAAGGAGGTTTTGTGCCTGTGGAAGTCTTGGCACAGTCTTCCTTCTGTTTCATTATTCTCCCTTGTGTTTCCTGTATGATCAAAAAAATTGTCCTCTGCAGTGTAAGATAATGAGGATGACAAATGAGGAAGTAAAATAGGCATGGAGAATATCAATATATAGCAGATGGTAACATTATAAATTGTTGATGGAGCTGATGCTAATTCTGGTGCTCATTACTCAATTGTACTTTTTATCCTTTGTGTTTATATTTATATGTTTATTATTGATCTACTGCACTCTTTCTCCCATTTTCTTTTGTTGTAAGCCAGTGTTGTGTGGGGAATGTTGCAGCATTTCTATTTTGTGTCTCTTTTTCTTTGAATTGTTGCATGAAGTAATAGTGTTGAATTTCTGGTCTTGTTGCTACTGGTTTTTGGTTCTAGGGCACCCATTAAGCTGAATGGTCTAAATCCTGAACTAAAATTCGAACCTTACAGCATGGAAAAGTTTGTAATTTGAAACTTGCACAGGGAGTTACATTGCGGTCAATCAACTGACTAGTGATCGGTCAGGTGAACGGCAAAATGCTTAGCTTCTGTAAGGTGTTTCAAGTTGGGAATGCATAAACACTTGAGATTTCTGATCTTCATTTACAATGCCTATGGCAGATAGTATATTGGTATCGTCCTGTTTCAGCATGCCCTGGTTGGACAAGACACATACTTTCCTGTGGATCGTGCTGATGAACACTGAAAGGTGGCTGCAATAGTTCGGCTGTCAATAGGTTTGGCATTATGGTCCCCCCCCCCCGCCCTCTGGTGGGTAAAAGAGCCGATCTAATTCTCATTTGCCTTATGAAATGCCAAGAGCAGTGGGTCGAGTGGCACCCAACTTAGGTCATTGCA
Source organism: Carnegiea gigantea (assembly GCA_029747015.1). Taxonomy (NCBI): domain Eukaryota; kingdom Viridiplantae; phylum Streptophyta; class Magnoliopsida; order Caryophyllales; family Cactaceae; genus Carnegiea; species Carnegiea gigantea. Next base: position 96,059 of record JAKOGI010001773.1, read on the forward strand.
GATCGTGCGAATTAGAGTTTAAATCTTAGGATCCGTAACTTTTTGTTTGGTATTGAAGTGCCATTTAGATCACTGCAGATTCTGGAAATTAGTGCTTGAATCATAGGTTCTGTTTGTTATAAGCATATTGAATGTTACTTGCTCTAATATGCTTCAATCTACTCGAACTTGTTAATTGTTTGTTAAACTTCAACTTGTTTCAATATGCTCCAACTTGCTATTTGCTGGACAAATTTGTTTCGGCCCATTAATAAGCCCGTTTCCAATATGCTCTAATATGCTAATTGCTTATCAAATATATTCTACCCTGTTTAAATCTGCTAAAACTTGCTTTCTGCTAACCAATGTTGAGAGAATCGACCACGTGATTGAACTGGTCGGACGAGCAGCTTGATGGTTCAACTGGCCGCACTGGGGTTGGATCGGTTGATCCGGTTTATAGTCAAATCAGGTTAGGTCGGCACAGCCTAGTGAACCTGTAAAAAAATTTTACATATATATGTTATGTATTTCCCCCCCCCCCAAATTTCACTGTATCAAACATAGATATCACAATTTGCAAATGGCAAGAACAAGTTCACATTCAGAACTGAAATTTCAAACAGGAACTAACCAGCTGAAAGATAAAGCAAGCAAAGTTAATTGAAATTTCAAACTTAAGCTAGATTAACAATTAATCAAGCAATCAAAGTAACTAGCCAATTTAGCAATCAAAGCAATTGAAGCAAGCACACCAAGTCACCAACCAAACATTCATCGAGGCACTTGGTTCTGGCCACAGCCCCACACTACTAGCCTAGCATCAGCAGCAATAGCAAGCCAAACGGTGCCCTGAGGACCTAAAGTTGAGTCACTGGGACTCTGAGAGATGAGAGTGGGAAAGCAGAGAGAAGAGAGTGGGAGTGAGAAAGACGAGGTCGAGAAGGAATCAAGGAAAGAGACATCGAGAAGAGAGTGAGAAAGCATATATTTCCTTGGCAGCAGTCATAGCGCCGACGGCGACATACCGGCCTGTGTCGAGGAGGGAGAGCAAGGGTTGGCCGTCGAGGAGGGAGAGGCAGAGAGAGGCGGCGCGACTACTGGAAGGACCAGCAAAAAAAATCTCATGTTTGACACCAATCAAAGCAGCCGGCGGCAACACACTGGCCGGCATCGAGGAGGGAGAGAGCGTGGGAGAGCCAGCGCGAGCCGTCGAGGAGGAGCTGCTAGGGTTGTGAGAACGTGAGTGACTGTGAGGGTCGAGAAAGAGAGCCAAGGACGGGCACTTGAAGGACCAAAAACAGAAAAAAAAGCAAGCACCTTTTATGTTTAATTGGAAAAGCTGGTCGAACCGTGGGTTTACCGGTTTGACCGAGTCAGCCGGTCCAATTGGGTTTGACCGGTTTTTTCCAGTTCGATGTTCAGAACGGTTTTCTGCAATTTTCGGCCCGTCACTCCAACCAGTTACCGGCCTAACCGGTTCGGTCCGCTTTTCTTAACCATGCTGTTGGCCAAATCTGTGCAAATCTGCTCTAAACTGTTTCAATATGCTTTTTGCTCATTCAATCTGCTCATAATGAGTAGGCCTTGATGAACAAGCGCTAAGAGCATTAGGTCAAGGGGCACTTAACTCAGGCCACTTCAGATCGTGGAAATTAGGCCTTGAGTCTTAGGATCTGCAGCTTCTTGTTTGGAACCATGCATTACAAAATTACATAGAAATTAGGAAGATGGTGCACTTCTTGTTCCTCCCCGTAACAAAGTTCTGTTGGGTTGTCATAATGCTATGTTTGCATTACACAAATGCAATCATCAATGAATAATATGGTTTCTCCAGTCACTAAAAAGTAATTATACACATGTATTTTCTTCAGTTTACGGAGTAATTCTAATTTCATTATGTTTTCCAGTTTGTATCTTGCCTTATAATACACAGGGTGATCCTGAGCTTCCTTTGGTATACACATCTATCTAGTTGGTTTAATAAAACCTATGCATCATACTTGATTTTCAACAAATCCCAGTGCGGGTTTTGCTTATGCGGGGAGATAAAATTTAAGCGGTCTTGCCTTTGCAGAAATCACTAACTACAAACAACGTTAAGTGAACCGACCCGGCCAGAGAAGTGGGTCGATGAGTCAGTCGGTCGAACTGGTTAGATCGTTTTGGACCGGTTGACCCAGTTAATTATCGAATCTCTTTGGACCAGCATAACTCAGTTAGCCCAATCAGTAATATTGTGGAAACTAAGATGATTGGTGACCTTATTTTTCGTTAATTCAAACCATATGCATCACCAAATATATTGTTTTGTTGTATTTTGTAGGTTTTAATTCATTTATCTTTCTATGCATTCTTTTTTTTAAACAAAAATCATTTATTGCAAAAAATATAAAGGTGAAAGAAAGTAAAACAAATGCAATTAAATTTACAAGATTAAAAAAATATAAAAAGAAAAAAATTTATATTGCATGAATATGAGCAAATTAACAATAGCACAACAATTTAATAAATAGGTCCACTACTAAGGGCCTGTTTTTTTGGTAGGTAAATTACGATGGGTAAAAGGTTGAAGTAAGTTGAGGTGAGTTGAAGCAGGTTGAGGTGGGTTGAAGTAACTTGAAATTGGTTGAATTTTTTTATGTGATAAATTAAACTTGGTTAAAATAGTGAAAGTGGGTTGAAGTAGATTGTAGTGGTTTGAAGTAGGTTGAAGTGAGTTGAAGTGAATTGATATTGATATTTTAAAATTGACCTACGAAAAGAACAGAGCCTAAGGGAAGAATTCCCATGAAAAATCCAGTAGAAACGCTAAAATGTCTAATCTTTTCGCCACCGCCTCCTTGCCTTCTCTCTAGATATTCAATTTCTTTCTCTCTCTAATTCAATAGCTTTAGCCTTTAGTCCATCTTCTCTCTCTTTCTTCTACTATTAGACAGACCTTTCCCTTTGTTTATCTGCTCAAGTCAATGCTTGGGAGCTATTAGGGGTGAGCAAAAATACTGGGTATCCAATTTCGGATTCATAATCGGTTTGGACTCAGTGAGTATGGACTCGGACTAAGTTAGAGCGGTTTCGGAAGATTCGGTTATAATCTGGTCCGGTACCGGGTCTAGAAAATTAGAACAAGTGCCCAGTACCTGGTCAAAATTTAAAGAATTTTGATTAAAAAATATAAAAAGTAAAAATGTATCTTTTATACCAAAACCCAACTCCTAACTATCCTAATTTAACCCTTTATCTTTTTTGCTTTCAATTTATCCCCGATTTACTCGTTATGTATCTCAACCGCCATGGATTTCTTCCTTCGCGCTTTAACTCTTCTGTTCATGAGCCTGGTTGCTTACTATATATTTTTTAATATTATTTTGATAGTCTTTGTCTCTCTCTGTCTATTTCAAGTTAATTAAAATAATTTTTAGATTTCTCGTTTGTTTTGTAATCTTGATTTGTGGGTTTCTGATCAACATGCTAATTAGTTCTCTGAATTTATTTTAAAGTATATGAACCATCTTTACTGCTTATTTCGTATTTAATTTAACCTTATAATTTGATTTTTAGGAATTTGACTTCAGATATAAGTTTTCAACTTCTTTCAATCCCTCACTCTCCCTATTTTATTAGGGGAAAAATGAGAACCAAAAAAAAAAAAAAAATTAATTAAGAACTAGGTATCCGAAATCGGACCCGGTTTCGACCAGGTCCGGAACAGGGTCCAAACTCTAAGACCCAATTCCTATCGAGTCTAGGGCTGGTTCCAAATTTTAGGACCCGGTTCAAATCGGGTCCGAGTTCGGTTCCTAAAATTCCAATTGAGTACTCGCTCTCGCTCACCCATAGGAGCTATGCCAACGGATAGAGTACAAATTGCCAAAGCTTTGCTAGTGCTAGAGCAGACAACTAGACAATGACCAGATTTTGCCTTTTTCTCCCTTTTTGATAACTTGTACTAAGAAAAATCTGGTCGAAGCGAGTTTGGACAGGTCTGTGACAAACCAAGTTGGCTGATTTTGATCGAGGTTGACCAGTTGGATATGAACGATTTTCTACAATTTTCGAGCCTGTGGGAAAAACGGTCCCCGATCTAATGGGCTGGTCCGGTCCAGTTCTCGTAACATTAACTATAAAGAAGCCAATTCTAGTAGACTCACAAAAGATTTGAGAGAACATTTGGAGTTTTTTTTTTTTTTAAAAAAAAATGTCCGTTGATACAAAATGGAGACTAAACCAACTACAAAAACTAAAAGGCAGCAATAGTAAATACTTAAAAGGAATACGTGTAGTACCACAAATAATAATAATATATATGATAACCAATGCTACCAAAAGAGAAATTATTAGGATACACCAGTGTTGGAAAAGCAAGATAAGTAAAAACATCTAGAATCATGCCCTACTTGTTCATGCTCCCCCAGTGTTAGATTTACTCACACAAGGACACAAGAGGGGAGGTGAATTGTGTCTACCATTTTTTTCGATTTTCTCAAAACACTCGTCAGAACGGTTTCGAATGCGTGTTTGCAGTAAAGCAGAAACAAGTATAATTTGCGGAAACAGTAAAGGAGATACAATATTTTTACATGGAAAACCACCTCTGGCCCAATTGAGGTGAAAAAATCACGACCCACCTCAGTAGGATTTCAGTAACACTTTTACTAATACGGGCCGAATTCGTACACATGCAACTCATACGTGACTACGTCGCACACGTAACTTAGTGTCCCCCGAGACCCTCGTTAAAAACATGTAACTAGCCTCCACTCGAGAACTAGCTACACACCACGTCCAAAGTCTCCCAACACTTGGACACACTCTAATCTCACTGATGACAGAGGAGAATAGAAAAACACCTTACTTTGAATGCTTCTAAATAAGCTGAATGTAAGGTGCAATACAATCCTTATTATGCCAATATAGATGACTCAATTTAGCACACTTCTTGAAGGTTTTTCACTCAGAAAAGTTTCTCACAGAAAACTCGATTTTGCTCCTTGGAAAACCATAAATGAAAACATTGAGAGGCAAGAGATTATATACCCACCGAATACTTGTGCCGCAAGTATATGGGAGGTTTTGGATTTTAGCAATAACTCTAAAAAATAATCAGTATTTCAAACAGAATTGAATCTCTCAACATTATCTTTTTTGGAAACCATATCTTAAAGGTTAAGATAAAATCTTTTGATAGTATCTTTTTAGGAAAACAATATTATTCAGTGAAGGACTCTTTGTAAGACAAAACATGATGAGAAAATCAATCCCAAATATGATAGGAATTTTGACAGTAGAAAAACACTTGAAAATCTTTGGGACAAGAGTTTTATACGTTGCCCTCAGAACACTGCAGACCTGATTGCTCAAACTGTTCTGAGCAGTGTTCTGAGTTAGCGCAAGAAATTCCTTCAAGGTGAGTGTTAAGTCAAGATCGTCTAATTGGCATATTAACAAGAATCTAGATGAATACAACTAGTAATTAACCCTAAGACTCTTGTGATCCTTTGACCTCCTTGATGTCGTGCATACATATTTAGTTTGATGTTCCACGCTTCTTCGAACTGTTCTCCAGGGTGTTTGCAACCTGTTTCAACATACAATTCTAGCACACTACTCAAGCATAGCATGATAGCATATTGATTGGTACATTTGGGTTGTTATCATCAAAACCTTACACATGATTGTTTCAACAAATTTTCCCTTTTTGATGATGACAAACCAAGTGGCTATCAAAGTGCGACAAAGTAAAGGGCAAAAACATTGGTGCTAAAATCATAATTTAAGGAGTCCAATACACACACGAGAGAAAGTAAGAGTAAGAATCAGCTTAAAACAGGTAGATCAATCAAAGCATGGTCATACTTACCTTCCCCCTTTTGACATCATCGAAAAGGTCGAGAGAACCATCTACAGTAGGGATGCACCCATCACCACGGGCAATGAGGGAAAATAACAGTGATACAAGTCAAATATATGGTATAGTAAGGATATTGGCCATCCGAGTCACGCACAAACAAATAACATAGGCACAAGCAAAGGTATAGCATACATGCATAAACCGTCTAAGAACAGCCATATACTATTAGTAATCACATACATAATCAAGTGTTTGAAAAATAGTGTTGGAAACAAGGAAAGGAACAGGTTCAGGTAGAGGAAGGTGGAGGAGGGAATTTGACTGTGAGGGCAAGAAGGGCACTCAGCAAATCCTGGTGACGTTTAGCATTGAGAGTCTTTTCCTCTATAAGCACATGCTTTGCTTCAGCTATCTCCGCCTTCAATGTAATCTGGTCCTGCAACAGTGTATCAATTGTGGGAGCGCTGGATGTGGACGTTTCACTGGAAACAGGTCCAAGTGGTGTTTGGAGACCCTGTTCTGAAGTTGCACTGCAACCTTTTGTCACTTTGAAACCACACCCAATCAACGTGCTGTTACCAATCTCATCACTGACCTGAAAGCCTATTATCTTCTGTAGGGGAATCCCAAGTTTCTTAAACACTGACTTCAGTAAGAATCCGTACCCCATCTCATGATCCTTGGACGTTTTGGCAATTCTCCTAATATGGCTAATCATGATTGCGAGCAAATGAATTTGCTTACCCTTATCTAACATATCAATGTAGCACATGTCCTTGGGATCAGTAAGGTTGCATCCCTGACCTCGGGGAACGATGTTCTTAATGACAAACCAAAATAACAATCAATGCAATGGTATCATTTTCCCCTTTCATACAGATCGGGACTCAGTCAGGGGGGTTTTGGGGCTAGCTTGTAGGTCCATTCCAACAGTTGCTCTTCACTTAAGACGCTCTTGTCCTCTCACACATACACATCAAAACCTTTGGAGAACACCCCAAGTAATTCACCTAACTTCTTGGCATTAAACTGTAGGTCATGATCATTAACCGTGCTTGTCACCACTCCATTGGTGACAACACAGTTCGCATAGAACTCAACCAAGTCTAGAACTGAACATCCTCTCTTAGTATCCGTGAACAAGTCTAACCATCCTTGAACTTCTAACTTCTCTAAGAAACCCCTGGCTCCTGTTCCTGAAAGTATGACACCTTAACTACCTTCCCCCGAACCACAGATTTCTGAAGGAAATGCTCATATCTCTCAGCAAGTGTCATACTTTTTCTAATTTTCTTCTTCTTGGGTGCATTAGATTCTTCAACCAGTTCAGATACTCGTTCTGGGGCAGCCCATTTTTGGGCAGGTTTCTTAGATGAAACTGGTTTGAAGAGTGTTTTGGAGGGTGTTTTGGGACTTGGTTGGAGCAGCTCGTTTGAATCCGCAAAATTGGTTCATCCTCATCACTGTCCTCAGCATCTTAAACAACAAATTCATTATTAACATGCTTAACATCAGAATCCTTTGACTCCCTAACTGATTCGGCCTCATTCCCCCTTAATCTAGACTCGGCGACAACCGGGTCATACACCACAATCTCTCAACTGGCAATTGGGTGTACCAAAGGTACCATAGTAGGGTTCAAGTCTACTGATCTTAAGTCCAACTCTTTAAGAACCCAAAAACAGAGGGAGTAATCGAAAAAGAAGGTGAGGGAGGGTTTCCCATACCAATCCAAATTGTTTATGGCGATGAAGGTGCCAGTAATGTTCCCTCAGAACTCATCCCAATTCCGCCTCTTTTTCTTGCTAGTTGGTCTCATAGTGATCTTGGATGAGAAGTCTTGTGCTTGGAGGATGCCTAACTGCCACGAGTTCTTGCCAATGAGGATTTGAGGTGATTTAGGGTTTTGAAGGGGTTTAAGGAAGGAGAGGAAAATTGGGTTCTTAGTGGAGAGAGAGAGAGATGGATGTATGGGTTATGGAGGGGGAGAGAGAGAGAGTGTAGGGATTTAATGGTGCATGAGTGGCTCGAAAATCAAGGAAGTTTATGGGAGAGTTTATTTCGGCCCTTCTTGAAGAGAGAATATTTTGCATGCAGCACATCATTACACTAGGTATGATATAAATTATAGGTTAGGTGTAATGAAAAAGAAAATTTCAATTTCCAACATTCCATTAATAATGCCATTTAGTCAGCACATGATACAAACAGTAGTCAGGTCTGTTCCTAGAGCCTGTTCTTACTGTTAAAAGTTCGGTGTCTCAGGACACTAAGGGCAATATCATTAGACCTTAATGATTGTCAGCATGTCACATTCCACACATATGCTAATAACAGCACAGAAAATTAAATGCATCCATTGAATCAATTTATTTGGTCTCAAAACCTTACTAGTCAATCATTAGGAGTTGATAAAGTACTCTCACGTTCTCTTAATCATACCTAATTTAAGTGTATTCCTCTCAAACTGTGCTATACTCAGTGCCTTGGTAAAAATATCAGCGATTTGTTTGTCATTGGCACAAAAATTCATTGAAATCAAGCCCTTTTCTACATTGTCTCTTAAAAAGTGATGACGAACGTTAATATGCTTAGTCCTTTTATGTTGACACGGGTTCTTGGCAATGTTAATTGCACTTGTGTTGTCACAGAATATGGGAATGCATCCCGTGTGTTGAGTTCGTGAGTATCCAACCACAAGAGGGGGGGTGAATTGTGGTATCTGATTTTCGCGTTGTAGATAACAAACACCCTCACAGAGGTTGTTCTCAAGTGACAAACACCCTGATAGCTTGTTTGCACGGGGTGTTCTCAAATATTGCAGAGGCGAAAATCACCAAGATAGATGCGGAAAATAAAGCACACACAATTTTTACGTGGAAAACACCTCTAGCCCAACTGAGGTGTGAAAAACCACGACCTACCTCGTGTAGGATTTAACCACTTTCACTAACGGGCTTCACACGTTACAAATGTAACACACCTTGTTACAACTTGCAACCACGTAACCTTCTTCCCAAAGACAGGTTACACCACGTCCAACTTCGCAAGATTAGACACGTCCAAGTCCACACGACTAGGACACACTCACTCACTTTTCTGATTCAAGATCAGGGTTACAAACACCTTACAGGGGGTGCTTCTCACTAAGCAGATGTAAGGTACAATGAAGATCCTATTATGCCAATGGTATGAAAACTCAAAATCAAACACAGCTTGTCACGGTTTGCTTTTCAGAATGAAGCTCAAGAATCTTTGAGTGTAAACCGAGTTTTCTGATTTTCCTGGATTTTTCAAAAGGCTGTGTTTATGCAAATTCAAACCGAGTTTTCTATCTCTCTGTTTTTCGAGTGTTTTGAATATCTGTATATATCTGTCTGTGTGTATATGCTGGGAGAGAAAAAGCTGAGGCTTTTAAACAAAAAAACCAACGGTCATAAACCACAGAATCAGCTAAGTATGGAAATTGTTTTGCAAAATTATCCAACGGCTAATGATTAATTTATCCCAAAATATAAGGGATTTTGTTATCTTAAAAGATAACCCTTATCTTCCCATAACCGTGAAGAGGTTTAAAGAGATTTTCAGCTTTTACCAAATCCGAAAATATAGTCAAAGGAAATTTTTTCCTTTAAGTTTTGGCAAATCTCCAAAACTTATTTTCGAAATTCTCCCAAAATATTTTCAGGAAATATCCTTTCCAGAGAAATAGCAGTTTTGAAATTCAAGGAAAGTATTCTAGAGATCTTGGCCAACCAAAATGAATTTTTCAAAAATAATCGGGTATGGCCACTGCAGTTCAGAAACACCCTAGGCACCCTGTTCGCAGGGTTGTTCGCAACTGGTGTTCTGAAGCACTTAGCGCAAGTACCGATTCAAGAAGTGTTTAAAAATGATGTTTTCAATATTGGCATATTAACAAGAGTCTAATTAAATAAAACCTATATACCCAAGACTTCTTGTTTTGAACCAGTCATCTTGTCCGAGATTTGTAGAGCTGCTGTGAACACCAAGGCCACCTTGTTTGCTGGGGTTGTTCTTTGCATTGCTAGAGTTCAGGAACACGCTTTACAATCAACTGTCGAGATGGTGTTCTTGACTTAATATAGAATCACCAAGTAAAACCTGTCTAGAAGACATTCTCACATGTAGCAAACCAGTTAATACAATAAAGATCACAAACACCAGTTAGGCCTGTTTGGAGATCGTGTTCGGAGCAACATTACTTGGACAGATTTTTACACTTGGATTTGTTATCATCAAAACTAAATATAATAACACAACAAAGTAACAGCCATCCAAGAGGCTAAAGACATGAACAAGATCACCCTCGACGAGTTGATTGGTAATCTCCAGACCTATGAACTCCGAAAGAACTCACAGCAAAGAGAGGAGCAAAAGAAGGATCGTGGGCTTGCCTTGAAAGCACATGAGGACACTGACTCTGACCTTGAAGATGAAGAAATGGCCCTAATGTCCAGAAAATTCAAGAAATTCTTCAAAAAGGTCAAGGAAAACAACAAAAGAAAAGACTTCAGCAAGTCCAGAAACACCTCCAAAGAACAGCTCACAGGGTGTTTCAAGTGCGGCAAACCAGATCACTTAGTCAAGAATTGCCCTCTGCTTCGAGAAGATCAAATGCCTGAACACCCTCGAAAACAGGGTTGAAAACACCCTATAAACAATCTGGGCAGGCGATTCTTGAAAGCTATGCTGGCTGCTTGGGGAGATTCCTCTGAGGATGAAGGAGAATCTGAAGCTGAAGAAGGAGTCGTAGCACTTATGGCACAAAGTGATTCAGATTCAGATGATGAATCAACAATCAGCTTCTCAGATCTCAAGAACAAGGTACATGGTCTTAACAAAGCCACTTTAGAAGAACTTCTATATAATTTGATAGACACATGTGCTGATCTAAAAAGAGAAGTTCGTGACCTAGAGCTTGAAAATGAAATTCTTAAAAATGAAAAACTCGGTTTACATGAAAATGTTAATATACTCAAAGAAAACCTCTTTATAAAAGAAGGAGATTACTCTCGAATAGAGGAAAAACTCTTTGAGGTGGAAGGAATGGTTGAGTCCCTGCTCAAAGAGAACAAGGGTTTGCATGCTAATAAAGAAAAACTGGAAACCGAGCTTAGCACAAACAAACGCTGGAACAAATCTTCACAGGCCCTTGCTTGGTTAAACACTCACCACAGTCGAAACAGAAAGGGACTTGGGTATAAGCCTAAACGAACAGTTTACCCAATTCATAGAAAGTATGTGGGATTACCTGAAAACATTGTTTGCTTTCATTGTGGTAAAACTGGTCACTATCGATATTCTTGTTCTTTAAGAAAACATGCCAATGAAAAAAATGAAAGGTATGTGAAACAAATCTGAATTAGAAAAGATGAGCTTTACATGTTTAAAAGAATGGGACCCAAGTGGATCTGGGTTCCCAAAACTAACCCGTGATTTGTTTTGCAGGCTGAAGTGAGAGAGAACAATCCACAAACAACCCAGCAAACAGGGTAAGAAACACCCTGTCAAACAGATCAGAAAACAACCTTGAAAACAGGCAGCTGTGGTATGTTGATAGTGGGTGTTCACGGCACATGACTGGAGAAAGATCAAATTTTCTCTCACTTACAGCTTTGAATGGTGGGAGTGTAGCATTTGGAAACGGCAAGTCTGGGACAATTGTCGGTATAGGTAATATTGGTAAAACTCTCTCCCACTCAATTGATAATGTGCACTTGGTTGATGGTTTAAAGCACAATTTGCTAAGTGTGTCCCAACTGTGTGACAAGAACAACCTAGTGATGTTTTCACGAACACGTTGCTTGGTTGTAAATGACGACACAGGAGATGTTGTGTTGAGGGGGAAGCGATGTCAAAATGTTTATAAAGTTTGTATTTCCACTCTTCCCCAAAATAATCTGACTTGTTTAAATGCATTAAATGATGATATAATGCTATGGCACAAGAGACTAGGTCATGCAAGCCTATCCTTGTTAAACAAACTTGTTTCCAAAGATTTGGTTGTTGGACTACCTTCCATCAAATTTAATGATGACAAGGTATGTGAAGCTTGTGCAAAAGGCAAACAAGTCAGATCTTCTTTTAAATCGAAAAGGTGTGTAAGCACTACTCGACCTCTAGAATTATTACACATTGATTTGTGTGGTCCCATGAGGGTAACTAGTAGAGGTGGGAAAAAGTATGTGCTTGTGGTAGTGGATGATTACTCTCGATTTACTTGGACCTTGTTTTTGGCATCCAAGGATGAAACCTTTGAGAATTTTATTGCCTTTCTCAAAAAGGTTGAAAAGAGAGTAGGACACTCCTTAATTAGCTTAAGATCTGATCATGGAACTGAGTTTGAAAATGCAAGTTTTATCAACTATTGTAATGAACATGGTGTTGATCATAACTTCTCAGCTCCAAGAACACCCCAACAAAATGGGGTGGTTGAGCGCAAAAATCGCACCCTGGAAGACATGACCAGAACAATGCTTATTGCTAGTGGTCTTCCTAGGTATTTTTGGGCAGAAGCATTGAACACCTCATGTTACATTATAAATAGATGCATGATCAGACCCATGTTGAATAAAACTCCTTATGAACTTTTCAAAGGCAGAAAACCCAATATTACGCACCTAAGGACATTTGGTTGTAGGTGTTTTGTGCATAATAATGGGAAGGATGCCTTAGGAAAGTTTGACCCTAGGAGTGATGAGGCAATATTCCTTGGCTATTCTTCTCACAGCAAGGCATACAAAGTCTTTAACAAAAGAACCTTGTGTGTTGAGGAAAGTGTGCATGTGCTTTTTAATGAATCTAACGTGTTGAGTGAGAATGATGCACAGGAAGATGAACTTGAATTAGGTCTTGTTCGAAAAGAAGTGTTGCTCCAAGATAAACGAGGTAAGAACACCATGGAGAAAACAACTCCTGAAGGTGTTCCTCAGAACAGCAGGCAAGGTGAACACCAAACAGGGGAAAACACCGCTGAACCCTGTTCGGAACCATGTTCTTCAGGAATAAGGTTACAAACAGGTGCAGAAACAGGATCAGGAGGTGTTCTTGAGCCTGATCCTACACACATTTCAGTTAGAACAGAGCATGTGTCTGTGGATCCTCTTACTCCACGACCATGGAAGCACCATAGTTCGCATCCTCTTGATCAAATCTTGTCAGATATTAATACTGGAGTGCAAACTAGATCTAAACTAAAGAATTTTTGTGCTTTCTATGCTTTTCTTTCTAACATTGAGCCAAAAAGTGTGAATGAAGCTCTTGCAGATTCAGATTGGATCACGGCTATGCAAGAAGAGCTTCATCAATTTGAAAGAAACAAGGTATGGCACCTTGTACCTAAACCTGCAGAGAGAACAATCATTGGAACCAAGTGGGTGTTCCGAAACAAACTGGATGAGTCAGGAACAGTCACTAGGAACAAGGCACGGCTGGTTGTACAAGGATACAATCAAGAAGAAGGGATCGATTACGAAGAAACCTTTGCACCAGTTGCTAGAATTGAGGCTATTCGAATTTTAATAGCCTTTGCAGCTCATATGGAAATCAAGTTATATCAAATAGATGTTAAAAGTGCATTCCTAAACGGATACCTTAAAGAAGAGGTGTATGTCAAACAACCCCCTGGTTTTGAAAATGGTGATTTTCCAAATCATGTTTTTAAACTTGACAAGGCACTTTATGGTTTAAAACAAGCTCCAAGAGCTTGGTATGAACGGTTGTCAAGTTTTTTACTTGAAAATGATTTTAGAAGAGGCAAGGTAGACAATACCTTGTTTCTAAAATCTAAGGGGGAACATTTTTTGATTGTCCAAATATATGTTGATGACATCATATTTGGTGCAACTCATCATGATTTATGCAATGAATTTTCAAATATGATGAGGAGTGAGTTTGAGATGAGCATGATGGGTGAGCTTAATTTTTTCTTAGGCTTACAAATCAAGCAAACTCCAAACGGCACCATGATCCATCAGCAAAAGTATATCAAGGAATTACTTAAGCGTTTTGGGATGGAGTTGGCCAAACCCATAGACACTCCTATTTCTCCTTCAACCAAGTTGGTTATGGATGATGGGAGTCCCTCAGTTGAGGAGAAACTCTATCGGGGTATGATTGGGTCACTCTTATACCTAACCGCTAGTAGACCTGATATTGTTTTTAGTGTTGGTTTATGTGCCCGTTTTCAGTCTAATCCTAAGGAAACTCATCTTAAGGCTGTTAAACGGATACTAAGGTATTTGAAACATACACCCAATTTAGCTTATGGTATCCTAAAGGTTGCAATTTTGATCTTGTTGGATATGCTGATGCTGACTATGCTGGATTCCTAGTTGATAGAAAGAGTACCTCAGGTATGGCTCACTTTCTTGGACCTTGTTTGGTATCTTGGGCTACCAAGAAGCAACATTCAGTTGCCATGTCCACGGCAGAAGCTGAATATGTTGCAGCAGCTTCATGTTGTGCTCAACTGTTGTGGATAAGGCAACAGCTTAAGGACTTTTGTGTTGACATTGGATGCATTCCTATTTTTTGTGATAACACAAGTGCAATTAATATTGCCAAAAATCCATGTCAACATAAAAGAACAAAGCATATTGACATTCGACATCATTTCTTGAGAGATAATGTTGAAAAGGGTTTAATCTCTATGAATTTTTGCTCAACGGAAAGTCAGATTGCTGATATATTCACTAAGGGACTAGCTAGAGACCTTTTTGAGAGAAATAGACTGGAACTAGGGTTGGTGAGAACACCCTGAGATACCTGTTTCCAGAACATGAACTGGGTTTGGTAAGATCAACCTTTACACCCTGTTCTCTCCCCCTGTTTGCAAATTTTATTTTTAACGGATGTGATTGCATATGCCCGTATTGCATGCATTTTTTTCTTATCTACTTAGTACAGCATAAGGGGATGTACTGGAGCCGTCTTAATGCCATTCAGTCGAATCAGATCAGACGGCAAAGAACAGGCATAATACAGAGAACAAGTACGCCCCTTGGTTGCTCGGTGGCATAATACAGAGAACAGGTACGCCTCTTGGTTGCTCGGTGTGTTTGCTTTCCTTCCCAAGGCACAAGATGTTATTGCTCCTACCCGTTGCAAATCAAGAGATCTTCTCAAAGATTCGGCTGCTCTCTCTCTCTCTCTCTCTCTTTATGCCCTGCTCTTAGTACTATCGTTCGTCTTGCCCTCAAGCAAAAACCGAACATCCTGCAAACTCCTTAAACCCTAATCTCTCTCCTCTAGCAACAATGGCTTCCAACAACACTCTTCAATCAAAAGCCCTCGTTCTTTCTTCCTCAATTCCTGCTCCTTCTCGCCCAATTCTTTACAAGCCTTTCCAATTTCTGAATCGCTTGTCTCTAAAATCAGTGGGAATGGGGATGGATGATATTCCCTTTGAATGTGGAAGGGAATTGGTGTTCCTCGTAGGGGCAATTGCTTGTCCCATTTTAGTTGAGTCAGAGGGAACAAAGTCGGGGTCTCAAGAACAATTCTTGGAAACCCCTGAAGGGTTTAATTTTGAGCCCTGTTTCTCTGACACCGCGACAGAAACAGGGGCTGCCTCTGTCGAAGGTGTGGTTGTGGAGGATCTGCCTGTTGACTTCCAAGGGAAGTCGAATGAGTCGTCCGAGTCTCGAGAAGAATTCTCTCCCTGAGGCTGAAACCCCCACTCCGGTCGCTCGAACTGGAGAGAAAAGGAAGAGGGTGAAAATCGTGGCTAGGCGTAGTAGAACGCCAAGAACAAGGCCACAACCAAGGTCTCAACCCTCACAAACTCCCTCTTCTCCTCAATCCTCTAAGCCCTCTCGCAAGTCTGCGAGAATCGCTTTTCAATCCGCTCCTCGTACCTCCAAACCCTCTACTCCTATCATCGAGGAGATTTCTTCTTCTTCTGAAGGGTTCTCGAGTTCTGACTCTGAGAACACCACCTTCAAACAGGGGACACCGGTGTTTTCCGAGTCCTCTGAAGACCAAGCTCCTCCAAAACCGACCAATAAACCTGCTGTGAAGCCCTCTCCTGCCAAAACACCCCTCAAGCGAAAGCCCAGAACAGCCCCCCTACCAGAAACTACCACCTCTGTTCCTGTCCTTAAACGCCCAAAGCAGTTCACTCCCTCTCCTATGTCTGACAAACATGCGCAGTTGCTGAAGCGCAATGTCGTCAGGGGGAAGGTAGTGAATGTAAGCTTTTTCGAGGAACAGGGTCTGGGGGTGTTCTTGAACAAGCTTCGAGCCCAAGGCTGGCTTGAGTTGTTTGCAAACACCCAGCAAGGGTGATCTGTGCCCGAGTTGGCTGAATTCTATGCCAACTGCTCTGTCACAAATGGGGTGGTGACAAGCGCTGTCAATGCGTGTCATTTTTCCTTTGATGAAGCCACCCTGAGTGATATTCTGGGCATCCCCTCTCGTGGATTTGCTGTGTATGTGAGGGAAGACAAAACTGCCCTGGAAACAGCCAGGCTCTTAGAGGTGTCCAAACGCCTTAGTCAAAAACAGGGCCTGAGAACACCCCTCTCGGTTAAGAAGGGTGAAATGACCTCCCTACACCAACTACTGTTTATGTTCACCATCAAGAACATAATACCGCGAGGTCAAGGGCGAAACTCAGCAGATGCCTTTGATCAATATCTGGTGGACCTACTGGATCGGGAGGAACCAGTAAACCTCCCTGCAATCATGATTCGCCACATAGAGCGAATTGCGAACACCACCTGGGCACATGATCTTGGCTATGGGTTTTTGTTGACAAGGGTGCTTGAGTACTTTGGGATCGTGCTCACACGAAGAGTGCCGGCCCAAATCATTGATGAAATTGGCGTTGACACCCTACTAGGGTGTGGCTATGAGGTTGGCGAAGGGTCAGTCTCCAAACAGGGTCGTCGACCACCTCGACCACCTGTTTCTGGACAACCTTCCGTCAAGGTTGAGGCTGTTCTTGAGGACAATGCTCGCCTCAAAGATGAGCTCTTAGCTGTCAAGGCTGCTCTTGCTGAGGAACGAGCTCTCTCGGCCAAACGCCATGAAGATTTGCTTGCACTTCTCTCCACTCTTGCCCCTAGCATCCCTCCTCTGCAAACGCAACCACCCCCTGCTCCTGATTGTCTAGGCTGTTCTCTAGTCTCCTCCTTCCTTACTTTCGTTTTTGGCATTTGTAAGGTTTTTAATGCAATATCCCTTTATTACTGCCTCTTGCATCTTCTGCTATTTACTTCTTTTCTTGCATTCATAATGTTGTTTATGCTTTTTAATGATGCCAAAAGGGGGAAGTAGTCCTATTGACGAGTGGACCTTAGCATTGACTTATCCCTATCAGCATTCATTCATTTTTTATCAATATGGTCACTTGGTTTGTCATCATCAAAAAGGGGGAATTTGTTGTGTTATTATATTTAGTTTTGATGATAACAAATCCAAGTGTAAAAATCTGTCCAAGTAATGTTGCTCCGAACACGATCTCCAAACAGGCCTAACTGGTGTTTGTGATCTTTATTGTATTAACTGGTTTGCTACATGTGAGAACAAGTCTTCTAGACAGGTTTTACTTGGTGATTCTATATTAAGTCAAGAACACCATCTCGACAGTTGATTGTAAAGCGTGTTCCTGAACTCTAGCAATGCAAAGAACAACCCCAGCAAACAAGGTGGCCTTGGTGTTCACAGCAGCTCTACAAATCTCGGACAAGATGACTGGTTCAAAACAAGAAGTCTTGGGTATATAGGTTTTATTTAATTAGACTCTTGTTAATATGCCAATATTGAAAACATCATTTTTAAACACTTCTTGAATCGGTACTTGCGCTAAGTGCTTCAGAACACCAGTTGCGAACAACCCTGCGAACAGGGTGCCTAGGGTGTTTCTGAACTGCAGTGGCCATACCCGATTATTTTTGAAAAATTCATTTTGGTTGGCCAAGATCTCTAGAATACTTTCCTTGAATTTCAAAACTGCTATTTCTCTGGAAAGGATATTTCCTGAAAATATTTTGGGAGAATTTCGAAAATAAGTTTTGGAGATTTGCCAAAACTTAAAGGAAAAAAATTTCCTTTGACTATATTTTCGGATTTGGTAAAAGCTGAAAATCTCTTTAAACCTCTTCACGGTTATGGGAAGATAAGGGTTATCTTTTAAGATAACAAAATCCCTTATATTTTGGGATAAATTAATCATTAGCCGTTGGATAATTTTGCAAAACAATTTCCATACTTAGCTGATTCTGTGGTTTATGACCGTTGGTTTTTTTGTTTAAAAGCCTCAGCTTTTTCTCTCCCAGCATATACACACAGACAGATATATACAGATATTCAAAACACTCGAAAAACAGAGAGATAGAAAACTCGGTTTGAATTTGCATAAACACAGCCTTTTGAAAAATCCAGGAAAATCAGAAAACTCGGTTTACACTCAAAGATTCTTGAGCTTCATTCTGAAAAGCAAACCGTGACAAGCTGTGTTTGATTTTGAGTTTTCATACCATTGGCATAATAGGATCTTCATTGTACCTTACATCTGCTTAGTGAGAAGCACCCCCTGTAAGGTGTTTGTAACCCTGATCTTGAATCAGAAAAGTGAGTGAGTGTGTCCTAGTCGTGTGGACTTAGACGTGTCTAATCTTGCGAAGGTTGGACGTGGTGTAACCTGTCTTTGGGAAGAAGGTTACGTGGTTGCAAGTTGTAACAAGGTGTGTTACATTTGTAACGTGTGAAGCCCGTTAATGAAAGTGGTTAAATCCTACACGAGGTAGGTCGTGGTTTTTCACACCTCAGTTGGGCTAGAGGTGTTTTCCACGTAAAAATTGTGTATGCTTTATTTTCCGCATCTATCTTGGTGATTTTCGCCTCTGCAATATTTGAGGACACCCCGTGCAAACAAGCTATCAGGGTGTTTGTCACTTGAGAACAACCTCTGTGAGGGTGTTTATTATCTACAACGCGAAAATCAGATACCACAATTCACCCCCTGTTGTGGTTGGATACTCACGAACTCAACACCGTGTCAACACCAAAGTCCTTGAATTGTTGCCGTATCCACAGCAATTGAGCACAACACGAAGTAGCCACTACATACTCGACTTCTGCTGTGGATATGGCAACTGTGTGCTGTTTCTTTGTCGACCAAGAGACCAAACAGGGTCTAAGAAAAGTAGCCATACCTGAGGTGCTTTTTCTATCAACTAGAAATCTAGCATAATCAGCATCCGCATACCCAATGAGATCAAAATTGCACCCTCAAGGATACCATAAAGCTAAGTTCGAGATCAAAATTGTAAATGTTTCCTCATAATCGATCTCCTCTTCTTGATTGTAACCCTGAACCACCAACTTGGCCTTGTTCCAAGTGACTGTTCTGAACTCATCCAGTTTGTTCTTGAGCACTCACTTGGTGTCAATTATCGATATGTCCTTAGGCCTTGGTTCCAGGTGTCAAACCTTGTTCCTTTCAAATTGATGAAGCTCTTCTTGCATAGCAGTAGCCCAGTCAGAATCTGCAAGAGTTTTATGAACATTCTTTGGCTCAATGTTAGATAAGAAAGCATAGAAAGCACAAAAGTTTCTGACTTTAGACCTAGTTTGCACCCATGTGTTGATATCAGATATGATCTGGTCGAGAGGGTGCAAGCTTTGGTGCTTCCAGGATCGTGGAGCAAATGAATCTATACTCTATAGACATGTTTTCCAATCTTTCCTGAACACTTGATGAAACAGGTTTTGGATCTATTCTAGAGCCTGTTCACACAACTGTTCGGGAAGGATCAGGTTGAGTGGGTCGGTTCTGTCCCAAATCAGTTTCAGCGAAGCTTCCCTCTGACTGGCTTGCTCCCTGCCCACCTTCCACATTTCCAGATCCAGGACTTGTTTCACCTTTAGGAGACTTACCATTATCCACCATGGAGTTTTGAGTGAGCGTGAGGTCTTTTCTTATAAGACCAAGTTCGAACTCTTCATCATGTATATCATGCTCAATCATGGAGTTAGTTTCATCAAACAATACATGCCTCTTCCCTCCTCTACTTGTGATCCTCATAGGACCACACAAATCAACATGTAGTGGTTCAAGAGGTCGGGAAGTACTAACACCGTTCTTTGACTTGAAAGAAGCTCTAACTTAACTTTCTCTAGCACAAGCGTTGCACACCTTGTCATCATTGTACTTGATGAAAGGTAGTCCGAGTACTAGGTCCTTAGAAACAAGTCTATTCAAGAGAGAAAGGCTTGCATGACCTAGCATCTTGTGCCAAAGCATAACATCATCATCAAGGGCATTTAAACAAGTCAAATGATTTTGGGGAAGTGAAGGAACACACACTTTATACACATTGTTGTATCGCTTCCCCCTCAACACAACACTACCAGAATTGACATTGGTAATCAAGCATTGATCTGAAGAGAATTCAACATGGTTACCTCTATCACATAATTGAGACACACTTAGCAAATCATATTGTAACCCATCAACCAAGTTCACATTATCAATAGGGTCAGAGAGTGATTTACCTATCTTACCTACACCAGCAATTTTCTCAGATTTGCCGTTTCCAAATGCTACTCTCCCTCCATCAAAGGCTATAGTGAGAGGAAGTTTGATTTGTCTCCCGTCATGTGCCTTGAGCAACTACTATCTAAGAACCATAGTTGATTGCCTCCTCTTACTTTAGCCCGCAAAACAGCTAAGTGTTTATCTTGGGAACCCAGATCCACTTAGGTCCCATTTTCTTTAACATAGACATTAACTCATCTTTTCTAATCCATATTTGCTTAACATACACTGAGTTTCTCTCTACGGCCCTATTTCTCAAGGAACAAGCATATCGATAATGACCAGTCTTTCCACAGTGAAAACAGATTATATTTTCTTGAAGTCTAACATATTTTTTGTTAACTGGTCTAGTAACAGGTTTATTCATAAATCCTATTCCCTTTTTATTACAACTATGGTGAGTGTTTAATCAATTAAGTGCTTCTGAGGAACTGTTCCAGCGCCTGTTCTGAATAAGGTTAGATTCGATCTTATGGAGCTTTTCAAGCAACTGACTGTTTTCATTTATCAGGGCTTCTATTCTAAGTGCTTCTGAGGCACTGTTCCTATGCCTGTTCTGAACGAGGTTAGATTCGACCTTATGAACCTTTTCAAGCAACTGATAGTTTTCACTCAGCAATAATTCTATCTTAAGTTCTAGTTCTCGAGACTCTTCTTCCAACTTTAAGAGATCAGTGTTAAATACTTCTTCTCTTTTGTTCATTAGTTCCTTAAGGGTGTCTAGTTAATTACATAAAACAAGAACTTTTTCATCACTTTTGAGTTTTTCACAAGTGAAACCTCATTCATATGCCTAAGTTCTTGCTTCTTTCTTTTCATTCTTTTAGCATCCTTTTCTAATCCTGAGCAGGTATTTTTAAGCATACAATTTTCAGAATTTACTATCTTATATTCTTCCATCAATGTAAAAACTAATTTTTTAAATTTTCTCTTGCTAAGATTACATACCTCTTCCTTGAGTTGGGATAAACTCTCGATTGAATCAGAATCTGAATCAGACTCTCTTTAGGCCATAAGAGTTACTGCTTCCTCTCCATCTTGAGAGTCCTCTTCTTCTTCTGAGGTATCACCCCAGGCTACCATCATTGCCTTGGTGAACCGTTTTTCAGCATTAGTTAACTGCGTCTTTCTTGCCTCTAGTTCGGACCTGTTCTGACCCCTGTTCTTCCTTCAGCGAAGGGTAATTCTTCATAACATGATCTTGTCTTCCACACTTAAAGCATCCTGAGAACTGATCTCGATCGCTGTTCTTGGCCTTGCTGGTATTGCCATTCTTGTTTTTGCTTTCGACCTCTTTGAAGAATTTTTTGAACTTTCGAGTGATCATGGCCATCCCTTCTTCATCAAAATCAGAGCTATCGCTTTCTCTAGCTTTTAGTGCCAGGTCTCAGTCTTTCTTCACTTCTTCCTTTATCTGGGAATTCCTTCTTAGTTCATATGTTTGTAGATTCTCAATAAGCTCATCCAAGGAGATCTCATTCATCTTCCTTGCTTTTTGGATAGCAGTGATTTTTGATTCCCATGATTGAGGTAAAATTCGTAGAATCTTCCTTACCAACTCTTCAGTGGTAAAGGATTTTCTCAACAATTTTAACTCATTAGTGATATGGGTAAACTGAGTATACATGTCCATAACTGTCTCTTTATTGCTCATCTCGAATAACTCATACTTCCTCACCAATAGCTTGATTTTGGATTGCTTGACTTGATTTGTTCCTTCGTGAGCTATCTGAAGAGCATTCCATATCTCCTTTGCAGATTCACATTCTAAGATGCGAGTGTACTCATCAGGTCCGAGTCCAAAATACAGCAGTTTCTTGGCCTTGGCATTCTTCTCCATCTTCCTGAAGTTGTTTAAGTTGAATTCCTTCGGCTCCTTAGGAACAATCTTCCCATCAGTTGTGACCATTCACTGGAATGTAAGGACCATTCACAATGAGCATCCATAACTCATAATCCTCAGCTTGGATATAGTTCTCCATTCGATTTTTTCACCAGTAGTAGTGCTGTCCATTGAAATATGGAGGTCTAGTCACAGATTGACGTTCTAAAATTCCTTGTGGAGCATTCATCTTTTCAGGATCTCTCAAGGTGTTAACCTAATTATAAGAACTCTGCTCTGATACCACTTGTTAGATTTTCTCACACAAGGACACAAGAGGGGGGTGAATTGTGTCTACCAGTTTTTTCGATTTTCTCAAAACACTCGTGAGAACTGTTTGGAACGCGTGTTTGTAGTAAAGCAGAAATAAGTATAATTTGCGGAAACAGTAAAGGAGACACAATATTTTTACGTGAAAAACCACCTCTGGCCCAATTGAGGTGAAAAAACCGCGACTTACCTCAGTAGAATTTCAGCAACACTTTTACTAACACGGGCCGAATTCGTTACACATATAGCTCACATGTGACTACATCACACACGTAACTTAGTCTCCCCTGAGACCCTCGTTATAAACACGTAACTAGCCTCCACTCGAGAACTAGCCAGACACCACGTCCAAAGTCTCCCAAGACTTAGACACACTCTAATCTCACTGATGACAGAGGAGAATAGAAAACACCTTACTTTGAATGCTTTTAAATAAGTTGAATGTAAGGTACAATACAATCCCTATTATGCCAATATAGATGACTCAATTTAGCACACTTTTGAAGGTTTTTCACTCAGAAAATTTTCTCACAGAAAACTCGATTTTGCTCCTTGAAAAACCATAAATGAAAACGTTGAGAGGCAAGAGATTATATATCCATAGAATACTTGTGTTGCAAGTATATGGGAGGTTTTGGATTTTAGCCATAACTCTCAAAAATAATCAGTATTCCAAACAGAATTGAATCTTTCAACATTATCTTTTTTGGAAACTATACCTTAAGGGCTAAGATAAAATCTTTTAATAGTATCTTTTTAGGAAAACAATATTATTTAGTGAAGGACTCCTTGTAAGACAAAATATTATCAGAAAATCAATCCCAAATATGTTAGAAATTTTGACAGTAGAAAAACACTTGAAAATCTTTAGGACAAGAGTTTTATACGTTGCCCACAGAACACTGCAGACCTGATTGCTCAAACTGTTCTGAGCAGTGTTCTCAGTTAGCGTAAGAAATTCCTTCAAGGTGAGTGTTAAGGCAAGATCTTCTAATTGACATATTAACAAGAATCTAGATGAATACAACCAGTAATTAACCCTAAGACTCTTGTGATCCTTTGATCTCCTTGATGTCGTGCATACATATTCACTTTGATGTTCCACACTTCTTCGAACTGTTCTCCAGGGTGTTTGCAACCTGTCTCGACACATAATTCTAGCACACTACTCAAGCATAGCATGATAGCATATTGACTAGTATATTTGGGTTGGTATCATCAAAACCTTACACATGATTATTTCAACACCCAGGATCCAGGAAAAGGTACTAAATTCTACAACATTAATCTTAGACCTTCCCGACCTTTTATCCGGAGCTATGTCATCTATTAATCCTAAGTCCTCAAATCGTGTCTAATATCTTCATTCCAACTCTTTTTAGGTCCACCTCAATCCCTTTTACATTCTGGATGAACAATCCTCTAACATCTTCTCATAAGTACATCCATACTCCTCTTAGTATGACCAAATCATCTAAGTCTAGCCTCTCTCATCTTATCTTCTAAGGATGCTACTCCATGATCGCTTCATTTCTAATCTTATCTAACCTTGTGTGTCCACACATCTAACAAAGTATCCTCATCCCCCCAATTCTCGTCCTCTGGACTTAATACTTCTTGATGGGCCAACACTTTGCTTCATATAATAATGTCAGTCTAACAACTATATAGTAAACCTTTCTCCTCAATCTTAGCGGAATCTTCTGATCGAGCGACACTCTTGAGGTATTTTTCCATTTTTATCATCATATCATTATTTATAAAATAAAGTTCTAAAATAAATCTAATTATTTATTCAGCGTTTTTAGCAACAGTGTTTACTATTTGATGTATTAATTACAATTTACCGTAAGGTAGTACTTAGTTAGATATTTGCACTCAGTTGAGCATTAGCACTTGCTCATGAATGTTCGGATTATTGTTTCAGTAAGTGTTTGGTGTTTTAAGTTGAGTTTTTGATAAATCATTAAAATTGTCTTCTATAGTTTGAAAGTAATGTTTTATGTTTTTAGGCTAAATATTCTTCATTAATTTCATATTTGCTAATCATTCATATCCTTTTGTATGAATATATTGGTATATTGCTTTTTTAACATAGCTATCAAATTTATCGACACAAATCTTTGAATTCTTTGTCTTAAGCAAAATTTGCCACAATTAAATAGTGATAATTATAAGGTACCTTCATTTCAAGAAAAAAAATGATAATTATATGTGATCTAAACCATCGTCCACTGCCTACACTACAAATCTTGTTGAACATGGCCAAGTTTATACGATCATCATGCCTAAGTCTATATGATTATTATGAAGAAGCAAGCGTTCAGGTGTCATCGCTGTTGAATTTAGGAGTACTTACCCACAAGAGGGGGGTGAATTGTGGTATTCAATTTTCGCGTACTTACTGACAAACACCCTCCTGATTGCAGAGGTTGTTCTTGAATTACAAACAACCTTCTGACTTTTTTGCACCAAATGTTTTCAATTTGCTCAAAGGCGAAAATCAACAAGATAAATGCGGAAATAAAGCACACATAATTTTTCCGTGGAAAACACCTCTAGCCCAACTGAGGTGTGAAAAACCACGACCTACCTCGTGTAGGATTTAACCACTTTCACTAACGGGCTTCACACGTTACAAATGTAACACACCTTGTTACAACTTGCAACCACGTAACCTTCTTTTCTAAGAAAGGTTACACCACGTCCAAATCTCACCAGATTGGACACGTCCAAAGTCCACACGACTGAGGACCACTCACTCACTTTTCTGATCCAAGATCAGGGTTACAAAACACCTTACGGGGGTGCTTCTGATTTAAGCAGATGTAAGGTACAATGAGGTCCTAGTATGCCAATATCTTGAAAGCTCAGCTTAAACACAACTTGTCTCGGTTTTTCTTTTCTTAAGAGTAGCTCGAAAAATTCTTCTCACTAGAAAAACCACTTTTGCACTTCTCCCTTTTTGCGTATGTTGTGTATGTTTCTCGTTTTTTCTCGTCTATGAATGGGAGTGAAATGTTGAGTTTTTAAACAAAAAATCCAACGGTCAAAAACAAGGAGAAGTGATAAAATCAGCTATGTTTAGCAAAGAGAGATTTTTGCTTAGCACAGAGAATTCCAACGGCTAAAAGATCCAATGAGGATAGAGTTTCCCAATATTGTAGGGATTTGATTTTGGAGGATAAAAGACTATCTTTTCCCCTTAAAAATAGCCGTGAAATACCTGGAAAAGAATCTCAGCTTGAATTTTGAATTAATCACTTTCCAAAGGATAAGAGAGAAATATTTTCGGTTTTGGTAAATATTTTCCAAAATCAGTTTTGCAAATCTCCCAAGTGATTTTCATATCAAAAGATTTCCTACAGCTTAAATTGCTGTCTTGGAATTTTATCAAAATATATTAGAGCTTTTGGCCAACCAAAATAAGTTTTCCAAAGTGACCGGGTTTGGCCGTTGCAGTTCAGAAACACCCTAGGTACCCTGTTTACAGGGTTGTTCAAACTTGGTGTTCTGAAGCAAATAGCGCAACCAATTCAAGAGTGGTTAGTTAGAGACTTTTCAAGATTGGCATATTAACAAGAGTCTAAAAAATAAAACCTAAATTACCTAAGACATCTTGTTGTAGATCCAGTCATCTTGTTCAAGATGAATACGCTGCCCCAACCACCTAGACCAACCTGTTTGCCAGGTTGTTCTTGTATCGCTTGAGTTCAGAAAGGCCTGTTTGCTGGATTGTCCTTGAAACACCTAGCCTGTTTGCCAGGTTGTTCTTGTATTGCTTGAGTTCAGGAACTGATCTTAACACACAATCAACTCATCGAGGTGGTGTTCTTGACTTGAGCGTGAGTCATCAAGGTATGAGACCTGTTCTTAAGACTTGTTCTCAACATTCAGCAAACAAGTTAAGACGCATATTGAAAATAACAGTGTATGCCTGTTTGGAGAACTTTGTTTGGAGCAACATTACTTAAGAGCATTTTACACTTGGGTTTGTTGTCATCAAAACTGAATATACTAATTCAACAATTTCCCCCTTTTTGATGATGACAAACCAAGTGTCCATATTAAAAAAAAATTGAATGAATGCTGATAGGGATCCACGTAGGTACAAGGAGTTAGAGGTCAACCCACCCTATCGAGTCAAGGTCAGGCTCATTCGTCATACTTTGTCAATAGGTTACACTATTCTTCCCCCTTTTGGCATCATTAAAAAGCAAGAACAACAGGACGGTTGCAAGAAAAGCATATAAAGCATTGCAAATAGATATTTCATTGCAAAGAAAAGTAGTACAATGCCAAAACAACAAAACTAAGAGAGGAGGAGGAGGAGACTAGAGACCAGCCTAGACAATCAGGGAGCAGGGGGTGGTTTCGTTTGCAGAGGAGGAATGCTGGGGGCAAGGGTGGAGAGAAGGGCAAGCAAATCTTCATGGCGTTTGGCGGAGAGGGCTTGTTCCTCAGCAAGAGCAGCCTTGACGGCGGAGAGCTCATCCTTGAGGCGAGCATTGTCCTCAAGAACAGCCTCAACCTTGATGGAAGGTTGCCCAGAAACAGGTGGTCGAGGTGGTCGACGACCCTGTTTGGAGACTGACCCTTCGCCAACCTCATAGCCACACCCTAGCAGGGTGTCAATCCCAATCTCATCAATGATTTGGGCCGCCACTCTCCGTGTGAGCGCTATCCCAAAGTGCTTAAACACCCTTGTCAGCAGAAACCCATAGCCAAGATCATGGGCTCGGGTGGTGTTCGCAATTTGCCCTATGTGGCGAATCATGATTGCAGGGTTTGCTTTTGAGCGAGATGAAGTCAGGTGAAAAGAAGAACTGAGAACAGGGCATTTAAAGAGAGAGAGAGCACCCAAAATCTTTTAAAGATCTCTAGGTTTGCAACGGGTGAGAACATTAAAGGCGTGTGCCTTGGTAAGGAGGGAGGTTTAAAGAAAACACATTCCCATATGCATCGAACAACCAAGGGACGTACCTGTTCTTTCCGTTCGATCAAGATACCTGCCTGTTCTTCGCCGTTTGATCTTGATTTGACTCATTGGTACTAGGGTGGCAGAGCTGCTCCAGTGATCCTTAGTACATCCCCTTATGCTGCACTCTTTGTATAAATTAAAAAAAACACACGCAATTCGAGTGTATGCACTCATTGTACATAAATCACATCAGTTGCTAATAAGATTTGCAAACAAGGGGAGAGAACAGGGTGTAGAGGTTGTTTTTACCAAACCTAGTTCATGTTTTGGAAACAAGTATCTCAGGGTGTTCTTACCAACCCTAGTTCTAGTCTATTTCTCTTAAATTGATCTCTAGCTAGTGCCTTAGTGAATATATCAGCAATTTGATTTTCCGTTGTGCAAAAATTCATAGAAATTAAACCCTTTTCAACATTATCTCTCAAGAAATGATGTCGAATGTCAATATGCTTTGTTCTTTTATGTTGACATGGATTTTTGGCAATGTTAATTGCACTTGTGTTATCACAAAAAATAGGAATGCATCCAGTGTCAACACAAAAGTCCTTAAGCTGTTGTCTTATCCACAACAGTTGAGCACAACATGAAGCTGCTGCAACATATTCAGCTTCTGCTGTGGACATGGCAACTGAATGTTGCTTCTTGGTAGCCCAAGATACCAAACAAGGTCCAAGAAAGTGAGCCATACCTGAGGTACTCTTTCTATCAACTAGGAATCCAGCATAGTCAGCGTCAGCATATCCAACAAGATCAAAATTGCAACCTCTAGGATACCATAAAGCTAAATTGGGTGTATGCTTCAAATATCTTAGTATCCGTTTAACAGCTTTAAGATGAGTTTCCTTAGGATTAGACTGAAAACGGGCACATAAACCAACACTAAAAATAATATCCGGTCTACTAGCGGTTAGGTATAGGAGTGACCCAATCATGCCCCTATAGAGTTTCTCCTCAACTGAGGGACTCCCATCATCCATAACCAACTTGGTTGAAGGAGAAATAGGAGTGTCTATGGGTTTGGCCGACTCCATCCCAAAACGCTTAAGTAGCTCCTTGATATACTTTTGTTGATGGATCATGGTGCCGTTTGGAGTTTGCTTGATTTGTAAGCCTAAGAAAAAGTTAAGCTCACCTGTCATGCTCATCTCAAACTCACTCCTCATCATATTTGAAAATTCATTGCATAAATCATGATGAGTTGCACCAAATATAATGTCATCAACATATATTTGGACAATCAATAAATGTTCCCCCTTAGATTTTAGAAACAAGGTATTGTCTACCTTGCCTCTTCTAAAATTATTTTCAAGTAAAAAACTTGACAAACGTTCATACCAAGCTCTAGGAGCTTGTTTTAAACCATAAAGAGCTTTGTCAAGTTTGAAAACATGGTTAGGAAATTCACTGTTTTCAAAACCAGGGGGTTGTTTGACATACACCTCTTCTTTAAGGTATCCGTTTAGGAATGCACTTTTCACGTCCATTTGATATAGCTTGATTTCCATATGAGCTGCAAAGGCTATTAGGATTCGAATAGCCTCAATTCTAGCAACTGGTGCAAAGGTTTCTTCATAATCGATCCCTTCTTCTTGGTTATACCCTTGAACAACCAGCCGTGCCTTGTTCCTAGTGACTGTTCCTGACTCATCCAGTTTGTTTCGGAACACCCACTTGGTTCTAATGATTGTTCTCTCTGTAGGTTTAGGTACCAGGTGCCATACTCTGTTTCTTTCAAATTGATGGAGCTCTTCTTGCATTGCCATGACCCAATCCAAATCTGCAAGAGCTTCATTCACATTCTTTGGCTTAATGTTAGAGAGAAAAGCATAGAAAGCACAGAAATTCTTAAGCTTAGACCTAGTTTGCACTCCACTGTTAATATCAGACAGAATTTGATCAAGGGGGTGTGAACTATGGTGCTTCCATGGTCGTGGAGTAAGTGGATCCACAGACACATGCTCTACTCTAGCCGGAATATTTGGAGAATCAGGCTCACGAACACCTCCTGAGCCTGTTTCTGCACCTGTTTGTAAGCCTGTTCCTGAAGAACATGGTCCCGAACAGGGTTCAACGGTGTTTCCCCCTGTTTGGTGTTCACCTTGCCTGCCGTTTTGAGGAACAACTTCTGGGCCTGTTGTCTCCATGGTGTTCTTACCTTGTCTCTCATGGGGCAACACTTTTTTTCGGATAAGACCTAATTCAAACTCTTCTTCCTGTGCACCATTCTTATTCAAGGTGTTAGATTCATCAAAAAGCACATACACACTTTCCTCAACGCACAAGGTTCTTTTGTTAAAGACTTTGTATGCCTTGCTGTGAGAGGAATAACCGAGAAATATTACCTCATCACTCCTGGGATCAAACTTTCCTAAAGCATCCTTCCCATTATTATGCACAAAACACCTACAACCGAATGTTCTTAAATGCATAATGTTGGGCTTTCTGCCTTTGAAGAGTTCGTAGGGAGTTTTGTTCAAAATAGGTCTAATCATACATCTATTCATAATGTAACATGATGTGTTCAAAGCTTCTGCCCAAAAGTTCCTAGGAAGACCACTAGCAATAAGCATTGTCCTAGTCATGTCTTCTAGGGAGCGGTTTTTGCGCTCAACCACCCCATTCTGTTGGGGTGTTCTTGGGGCCGAGAAGTTATGATCAACACCATGCGTATTACAAAATTCTGTAAAACTTGTATTTTCAAATTCAGTACCATGATCAGACCTCAAGCTAACCAATGAGTGTCCTACTTTCTTTTCAACCTTTTTGAGAAGGGCAATAAAATTCTCAAAAGTTTCATCCTTGGAGGCCAAGAACAGGGTCCAAGTAAATCGAGAGTAATCATCCACTATGACAAGCACATACCTCTTCCCACCTCTACTTGTTATCCTCATAGGACCACATAGATCAATATGTAATAATTCAAGAGGTCGGGTAGTGCTAACACACCTTTTTGATTTAAAAGACAATCTGACTTGTTTTCCTTTTGCACAAGCTTCACATACCCTGTCATCATTAAACTTGATGGAAGGTAGTCCAACAACCAAGTCTTTGGAAACAAGTTTGTTTAAAAGAGTAAGGCTGGCATGACCTAGTCTCTTGTGCCAGAGCATTATATCATCATTCACAGCACTCAAACAAGTCAGGTTGTTTTGGAGAAGTGTGGAAATACAAACTTTGTAAACATTTTTGTGACGCTTCCCCTTTAACACAACGTCTCCTATGTTGGCATTGACAACCAAGCAATGTGTTCGTGAGAACACCACTAGATTGTTCTTGTCACACAGTTGGGACACACTTAGTAAATTATGCTTTAAACCATCAACTAAGTGCACATTATCAATTGAGTGGGAGAGAGTTTTACCAATGCTACCTATACCGACAATTGTCCCAGACTTGCCGTTTCCAAAAGCCACGCTCCCACCGGTTGAAGCTGTAAGTGAGAGAAAGTTTGATTTTTCTCCGGTCATATGCCGCGAACACCCACTATCAACATACCACAGCTGCCTGTTTTCAAGGTTATTTTCTGAGCTATTTGCCAGGGTGTTTCTTACCCTGTTTGCTGGGTTGTTTGTGGGGTTGTTCTCTCTCACTTCAGCCTGCAAAACAAATCAAGGGTTAGTTTTGGGAACCCAGATCCACTTGGGTCCCATTCTTTTAGACAAATAAAGCTCATCTTTCCTAATCCAGATTTGTTTCACATACCTTTCATTCTTTTCAATGGCATACCTTCTTGAAGGACATGAATATTGATAGTGACCAGTTTTACCACAATGAAAGCAAACAATGTTTTTAGGTAATCCCACATACTTTCTATGGATTGGGTAAACGGTTCGTTTAGGCTTATATCCAAGTCCCTTTTTGTTTCGACTGTGGTGAGTGTTTAACCAATCAAGGGCTTGTGAGGACTTGTTCCACAACCTGTTTGTGGCAAGGTCGTGTTCTGTGCGTTTTGCTTTAGCCGACAGGTTCTTGTTTTCAGCAAGCAAAACTTCGACCTTTTCTTTAAGCTCAAGGGTTTCCTTTTCAGCCTTGGCTTGATTGGTGGTATATTTTACTTCGTTCAAGATCAAGGTCTCCCTACGGTCATTTATGGTTTGATGTGAAGCTAGTATTTCTCTTTCAGCCTCAAGTTTCTCATTCTTAAGGATCTCATTTTCTAGTTCTAGGTTTCGGACATCTCGTTTCAATTCAGCACAAGTATCCATCAAGGTATACAAAAGTTTTTCGAGAGTTGCTTTATTGAGACCACGTACCTTGTTCTTGAGATCAGTCAAGCTGTTTGTGGATTCATCATCTGAGTCTGAGTCACTTTGTGCCATGAGAGCTACAACATCTCCTTCACTTTCAGATTCACCTTCATCCTCAGAAGAGTCTCCCCAGGCAGCAAGCATAGCCTTCGAGAATCTTTTGCCTGAGGTGTTCACAGGTTGTTTTCGAACCTGTTTTCTGGGTTGTTCGAACTCCTGCTCTTCTCGAAGCAGAGGGCAGTTTTTCACAAGGTGATCTGGTTTGCCACATTTAAAACACCCTGTGAACTGTTCTCGGGGGGTGTTTCTGGATTTACTGAAGTCCTTTCTTCTGCTGTTTTCTTTGACCTTTTTGAAGAATTTCTTGAACTTTCGTGTCATTAAGGCCATCTCTTCATCCTCAAGGTCAGAGTCATCATCCTCTTGTGCTTTCAAGGCAAGCCCACGATCCTTCTTCTGCTCCTCTTTTTGTTGTGAGTTCTTTCTGAGTTCATAGGTTTGAAGATTGCCAATCAACTCGTCGAGGGTGATCTTGTTCATGTCTTTAGCTTCTTGGATGGCTGTCACCTTCGCTTCCCAAGACCGAGGCAAAATCCTTAGAATCTTCCTCACCAGCTCTTCTGTGGTGAAGGATTTTCCCAGGGATTTTAGCTCGTTTGTTATGTGGGTGAAGCGTGTGTACATATCCATCACGTTCTCACGATCACCCATATCAAACAACTCATATTGCCTCACGAGTAGCTCAATACGTGATTGTTTGACTTGACTTGTTCCTTCATGAGCTACTTGGAGGGCATTCCATATCTCCTGGGCTGACTCACACTCCGAGATACGTGTATATTCATCTGGACCTAGGCCAAAATATAATAGCTTCTTGGCCTTGGCATTCTTTTCCATTTTCTTATAGTCTTCAGCATCAAACTCTATAGGTTCCTTGGGAACCTTCTTACCATCTTCAAGCACCTTGGTGGGAACAAGGGGCCCGTTCTTGATAAGCATCCATAACTCATAATCTTCTGCCTGAATATAGTTCTCCATCCTATTCTTCCACCAACTATAATATTGGCCGTTGAAATAGGGTGGCCGAGTAATGGATTGCCCTTCAAGGATTCCTTGTGGTGTACTCATCTTCAGAATCTCTCAAGGTGTTAGCCCTTTTGTGAGAGAACCTGCTCTGATACCACTTGTTGAATTTAGGAGTACTTACCCACAAGAGGGGGGTGAATTGTGGTGTTCGATTTTCGCGTACTTACTGACAAACACCCTCCTGATTGCAGAGGTTGTTCTTGAATTACAAACAACCTTCTGACTTGTTTGCACCAGATGTTTTCAATTTGCTCAAAGGCGAAAATCAACAAGATAAATGCGGAAATAAAGCACACACAATTTTTCCGTGGAAAACACCTCTAGCCCAACTGAGGTGTGAAAAACCACGACCTACCTCGTGTAGGATTTAACCACTTTCACTAACGGGCTTCACACGTTACAAATGTAACACACCTTGTTACAACTTGCAACCACGTAACCTTCTTTTCTAAGAAAGGTTACACCACGTCCAAATCTCACCAGATTGGACACGTCCAAAGTCCACACGACTGAGGACCACTCACTCACTTTTCTGATCCAAGATCAGGGTTACAAAACACCTTACGGGGGTGCTTCTGATTTAAGCAGATGTAAGGTACAATGAGGTCCTAGTATGCCAATATCTTGAAAGCTCAGCTTAAACACAACTTGTCTCGGTTTTTCTTTTCTCAAGAGTAGCTCGAAAAATTCTTCTCACTAGAAAAACCACTTTTGCACTTCTCCCTTTTTGCGTATGTTGTGTATGTTTCTCGTTTTTTCTCGTCTAATGAATGGGAGTGAAATGTTGAGTTTTTAAACAAAAAATCCAACGGTCAAAAACAAGGAGAAGTGATAAAATCAGCTATGTTTAGCAAAGAGAGATTTTTGCTTAGCACAGAGAATTCCAACGGCTAAAAGATCCAATGAGGATAGAGTTTCCCAATATTGTAGGGATTTGATTTTGGAGGATAAAAGACTATCTTTTCCCCTTAAAAATAGCCGTGAAATACCTGGAAAAGAATCTCAGCTTGAATTTTGAATTAATCACTTTCCAAAGGATAAGAGAGAAATATTTTCGGTTTTGGTAAATATTTTCCA